>JAUMJJ010000629.1:0-60662 GCA_033556795.1 Tapera naevia | reverse complement strand
CCTCCCCCCCCGAGGGGGCGGCACTGGGGGGGGGGAGAAGGGACTGGGGGGGGGGGGGGGGACACACGGACAGAGGGATGTGGGTAGAGACAGAGGGACAAGGGCAGGGACAGAAAGACAGGGACAGAGGGACACGGACAGAGGGACAGATGGATAGCGACAGAGGGACATGGGCAGGGACAGAGGGACAGATGGATATGGGCAGGGACAGACAGACACAGAGAGAGGGACCCGGGCAGGGCCAGACAGACAAACACAGGGGCAGGGACAGGGGGACACGGAGGAAGGGACATGGGCACAGGGACACAGGCAGGGACAGACGGACATGGACAGAGGGACATGGGCAGGGACATGGGAAGGGACAGATGGACACAGACAGAGGGACATGGGTACAGGGACAGAGGGACATGGGCACAGGGACAGACGGAACTGGACAGAGGGACATGGGCAGGGACATGGGAAGGGACAGATGAACACAGACAGAGGGACATGGGCACAGGGACAGAGGGACATGGGCACAGGGACAGACGGAACTGGACAGAGGGACATGGGCAGGGACATGGGAAGGGACAGATGGACACAGACAGAGGGACATGGGTACAGGGACAGAGGGACATGGGCACAGGGACAGACGGAACTGGACAGAGGGACATGGGCAGGGACATGGGAAGGGACAGATGAACACAGACAGAGGGACATGGGCACAGGGGCAGAGGGACACGGGCAGAGGGACAGACGGAACTGGACAGAGCGACATGGGCAAGGACAGATGGACACGGACAGAGGGCCACGGGCAGGGACAGACAGACACACAGCCCAGGCGTCCATCCCAAGCGCGAGTTTATTTGCCCGGAGCGAGTGGGGTCCCCCCAGGCCCAGGGGAGGGGACCAGGACTACAACACCCCCCACCCCCCCACCCCCAGCAGCCTCCGGTGCCCGGTCCCACCCCAGCCGGGAGCTGCCATCCATCGTCACCGTCACGGGCTGCGGGGTCCCCCCCACCCCCGAGCGGCCGCTGCTCCCCAAATCCAGGCCACGGCGTCAGGAATGGCTCCTCCAGCTGTTTCCATCGAGGGCCGAGGCCGAATCCCTCCCTCTCCGAGCTGGCACCGATGTCCCCATCCCTTGGGAGCGAGGACACCCCGCGTTGCCACAGGGACTGGGGTGTGGAATCCCATCGGCGCCTCCAATTGGGACCCGGGGGGGGGGTGGGCAGAGGATGGTGCCAACGGCTCAGCTCCACGAGGCCACGTCCCCACCCAAAAAAACCCACCCCAACTTGGCTTTTTGAGGGCAAAAAAAGAAAAGATTTGAAGTAGCCCAACCTCAAAACACCCGGAAAGGACTCAATCGGCTCTCGCGGGTAGCAGGGAAGTGGAAAAACTGCTCATGGAATGGGTGGAAACCCCACAGATTTGGGGCTGCTCCTGCAAACCTCAGAGAAGGTGGAGGAGAAGCTCCCGTAGTGTGAAACCAAACCATCCCTTGTAGAAAAGTCCTGCCCGGGGGTTGGGAGGGGTGTGAAGGGGTCACATCTTTCCGCACGGAGTTGGTTGACTTCTCCCTTTTCCCAATGATGGATGCTCCGGGGCCGGAGTCAGGAGATCTGGTTGCCGAAGACCTCGAGGACCAAGGGCGTGAGCTGCATGCTGTGCTCGGGCTGGAAGGAGAGGCAACGGTACTGCTTGGAGTGCTCCTCGTTGAGGCTCCGGAGGTCGGCCAACTTCTGGATCATCTTGGCGTAGAGCAGGCGGCTGCCGGGAGGAGGGTGCCGGCAGCGGATGTAGGTCTGGAGGATCTCCGAGAGGCGATCCTGGAGGGTTTCCACCAGCGAGGTGTCCTGCACGCCTGGGCGATCTAAGAGACACCACGGGTGGGTGAGGTGATTCCCATCCCTTTTCCCAGCAAGGGAATGGTGATCACAAGTACCTCGTGATCTTGGGGAGGGGGGGGACACACTCGGGAAATCCTACCTGGGGACAGGATGCAGATGGCCATGAGGAGCACGTGCTCTTCTTCGTGAAGGTTCAGCTTCTTCAAGCCAACTTGGAATTTCACGAGTGGCTCCAGGAGTTCCATGCTGTGACCAGCTGGGAAGAGAAAGGACCTTTAAGCACAGTCAGATCTGGAACAAGATGGCTTGCCAAGAAGGAGTCGTGGATGCTCCATCCCTGGAGGTGTTCAAAGCCAGGGTGGATGGGGCTCGGAGTCACCTGATCCAGGGGGAGGATTCCCTGCCCATCACAAGGGATGGAACTGGATGGGCTTTGAGGGCCCTTCCAACCCAAGCCTGTTTTGAGGGCCCTTGCAACCCAAACCTGAGTTTTGAGGGCCCTTCAAAACAAACCTGGGCTCTGAGGTCCCTTCCAACCCAACCCAACCCAACCCAACCCAACCCAACCCAACCCAACCCATGATTCTGTGGTTCCATGAACATCTGCAGGTTCAGATTTTTCAGGGGACCCAGGGCCAACCCTTACCTTGGGTGACGTCGCTGATCCTGTACTTGAAGTCGTTGCTGCCGCAGGTCCACGTCATGTCCTCGAGGGTGAAGGACTGGTTCGAGCGCAGCATGATCACCTCGATGGCGCTGGATTTCAGCAGGGCAATCTGGTCCTCTGCTGCCAGGTCCCTGCAGAGCGGGGAGAAGGTGATGGGAGACCTTTCTGGTGAGCAGTGGAGCGGCCGGTGCCACCCACGTGCCATCAGCAACCCCCAGTCCCCTTGGCTTGGGGACACCCCAGCTTCTCCCCCACCCCAGGTTTCTCCAAGCAGCGACATTTAACGAGAGGTGGCTCCCAACACCCTGGGCCTGGAGTTAAAGAGGAATTTGAGGTCCTTCATGACCCAGGATGGGGACAGTTCACACGGCATTGAGAATCTGAGGAGCCCAAGCCTTTTGGTGGTGGAGTTGGGGTGAATCAAGTTAATATGGAAGTGGAGGAACCCCAGGAGGAAGAAGAAGAGACAGCAAAGTTGAAGGTAGGAACAGACCTGGGAATGGAAGAGAACCTGAGGGACAGTTGTGAGGATGAAAGAGAGAATCTGGTTGTGAAGAAACAGATGGGATTCCTGAGAGTAGAAAAAGCCACCACAGAGATAGGATCTGGGAGCAAACGTCTCACCTGAACCCTGGGATCATTTTGGCAAAGCTGATCACCTTCTGGATGCTGTAGCTGACCAGGTCGGCCACGTGCGGCAGCATGGAGAGGTGGGAGAACTCAGTGTTCATGGAGGAGCTCTCATCGTTCTCCTCGGAGAGGACCAGGTTAGAAAACATCGGGGGCTCCACAGGCTCTGGAAAGGGGGAGACAGTCAGAGGTTACCTTGGTTAGAATCCTGGGATGGGTTGGGTTGGAAGGACCTCAAACTCCATCCAGTTCCAATCCTTGCCAAGGGCAGGGACACCTCCCACTGGATCAGGGGGCTCCAAGCCCCATCCAACCTGGCCTTCAACACCTCCAGGGATGGGGCTTGGAGCCCCCTCATCCAGTAGAAGTTGTGTCCCTGCCCACGGCATGGGGGGTAGAACTGAGTGGGCTTTGAGGTCCTTCCAACCCAAACCATTTCAGGCTTCTGTGGTTCCCACCCCCGCTGCCTCCGGAGAGGTCAGTGCGGTACCTGGAAACGCGCTGAAGGCATCGGAGCCAAAGAGGTCGGTGGAGTCCTCCGAGGACAAGTCCTGGGTGAGGATGGAGGAGGACCTGGCTGCTGCCCTGTTGCTGGGTTTGCTTCTCACCGGGGGCTGGAAGAGAGAGCAGGATGGGAGGAACGGGGCTGGGAGAGGGATTTGACGGCGGGCGTTGGCCAAGGTTGGGATGGGCTGGGTTGGAAGGGACCTCAAAGCCCACCCAGTTCCATGGGCAGGGACACCTCCCACTGGATCAGGGGGCTCCAAGCCCCATTTAACCTGGTCTTGGACACCTCCAGGGATGGGGCAGCCACCACTGCTCTGGGCAACCTGGGTCACCCCCCTCTACGTGAAGAATTTCTTCCTGATGTCCCATCTAAATCTTCCCCTTTCCAGTTCAAAGCTGTTCTCCCTCATCCCATTACTCCAAGGTTTCTTCCACTGGGATTTTTAACTCCTCTCTAGTGAGAGGTCGTGGGATGGAAGGGGCTTGGAGCACCTGGCCAGGACCCCCTTGGCCCCGGGGCCCATCCGTACCCGGAACTTGGTGAAATCGGCGTACGTGGGGTCGTAGGTTTTGCGATGAGCCTCGAGGAGGATGTCAATGACTTTCTGCTGCTCCTCTGAGAGTTTGGGCTTCAGGCTCTCCTTGAGGGCTTCCTCCTCCTTGCGCTTCAAGATCATCTCGCGCTTCCTCTGGACCTCCTCGTCCGTCAGGATGACTGCAGGGACAGGGGAGGTGTCACAAACAGGGAAAGGGGGACTGAAGGAACCCTGGGCAGCTGCAATCAGCAGCTTCCTCCCCTTCCCAAGCATCACTGAAGCTGCATCAACCCCCGTCATGGAATGTCCTGAGCTGGAAGGGACCCACAAGGACCATTGAGTCCAAGTCCTGTCCCACAGGACAACCCCAACGTTCACCCCGTGTGGCTGAGGGCCTTGGCCAAATGCTTCTGGAGTGTTGTCAGGCTGTGACTGCTTCCCTGGGGAGCTGTTCCAGGGTTCCACCACGCTCTGGGTGAAGAGCCTCTTCCTGATATCCAACCCAACCCTCCCCTGGCACCTTCCTTCCATTCCCTTGGGTCCCATCATTGGTCACCAGCGAGAAGAGCTCAGCACCTCCTCCTTCCCTTGTGAAGAAACAACTGTGAGGTCTCCCCTCAGCCTCCACTTCTCCAGACCAACCCCCCCCAGGTCCCTCAGCTGCTCCCACAACCCCTGTTCTCCAGACCCTTGCCCAGCTCCATTCCCTTCTCCAACACCTCAAGATCTTTCTCGGAGTGAAGGGCCCAAACCTGACCCCAGGATTCCAGGATTTGAGTCCAGGGGGTCGATCCCTTCCCTCTCCTGCTGCCACCCCATGGCTGATCCAAGCCAGGGTGCTGGTGGCCTCCTTGCCCACCTGGGCCACTGCTGGCTCATGTTCAGCCCCTGTTGACCAGTGTCCCCAGAAAGCACCAGGGAGCTTCCCCAAAGGTTTCAAGGGCTCCTTCATACCCTCGGTCTTCAAGCCACCACTGCCCTTTCCTCCAGATGCCATGAAAGCCCTTTAATGAGTCATTAAAGAGCCCCCCAGGCTCGTTATCTGATGAGAAGGTGGCTTTCTGCCCGCTCTAGGTCACAGGGAGATGTGACACTGGGCCAGGTGGAATTCAAGTCAAGAGGTCGGCGAAGGGCGTTGGGAGCCGAGGTCTCAGGGCTGGAGGCGAAGGAGCTCTTTGCCCTCCTCCTTTCCACCACCTTTAGCCAACGGCGTTTTTCCAATACATTTTCAACCTTTCACAATCTCAGAGGGGACTGGATGAGCTTGGAGGCACCAGAACAACCTGAAAGGTCACTCAACTTTGAGACCGGTGCTGAGTTGAGGTTCCTCAGGGGTTGGGACTGGGATTGGTGTGGTTTAACATCTTTTTGGAGACACAGGCAATGGGATTGAAGTCTCCCCTCAGCCTCCTCTTCTCCAGGGTAAACAACCCCAGTTCCCTCAGCCAGTCCCACAACCCCTGTTCTCCAGACCCTTCCCCAGCTCCGTTCCCTTCTCTTGGATGTGCTCCAACCCCTCAAGGTCTTTCTTGGAGTGAGGGACCCAAAGCTGACCCCAGGATTTGAGTCCAGGGGGGTCGATCCTTTCCCTGCTCCTTGTTCTCCTGTGACAGTGGAGAGGCCCTGGCCCAGGTTGCCCAGAGCAGTGGTGGCTGCCCCATCCCTGGAGGTGCTCAAGGCCAGGTTGGATGGGGCTTGAAGCCCCCTGGATCCAGTGGGAGGTGTCCCTGCCCTGGGTGGGCTTTGAGGTCCCTTCAACCCAACCCATTCCATGATTGTATGATTAACACAGGTCTGCCAGGGTCTGCCCTCCTCCTCCTCCTCTTCCTCCACACCTCTGGCTCTCATTTCTCCTTCACACTCAGATCCCATCACCCTGGGACAATGCTCAAACCTTCAACAAGAGCCTGGAGAAGACACAACCCCCCCTCTCGTGGCTTCAAGATCCCTGATTAAGCCTAAAAATAGCAGCAGCAACCCTCGTTCCCCTTCATTTATGGAGCAGCAAAGTCCACAGGAAGGCTATTTTTAGCCTCTTTAGGCCAAGTTTGGTTAATTTGGTAACAATTTGTGGACAGGGTTAACATAAGTTAACTCCTGAGCAGAGGATGAACATCCCTGGCACCTGGCACATCCCTGGGACCTGACCCCAGCTGGGGTGCAAACACCTCATGCATCGTTGCCGTTGAGTTTTCCGGCCCTTCCAAGCTCATTAACCGGTTCAAGTCAACACATTCCCCTCGTTAGCAACGGATGTGACAAATGGACCTCACCACCTGGCTCCCACGTCCTCGCACTCACCCAGAACACGGTGACACAGGGTTTATCCCCTGGCCTTTTCCTCCCTCTTTGTGGAACGTGGATGATAGTTATAAAAGAATAAGATCCTTGGATCTTCCCTTCATGAGGGATCTCCTCGGTCTTTGGGACAATTGGAAATGTGGGAGTTTTGCCTCGAAACATTACCCAGAGAGACCTGGATGGGCTGGAGATGGGGCCTGGGAGAACCTCATGGAGATCAACAAGGCCAAGGGGAAGGTCCTGCTCCTGGGTCAGGGCAATCCCAACACAAATCCAGGCTGGGTGGAGAAGGGGAGCAGCCCTGGGGAGAAGGACTTGGGGTGCTGGGCGAGGAGAAGCTCCACAGGAGCTGGCAAAGTGCACTCAGAGCCCAGAAACCAAGGGTGTCCTGGGCTGAACCAGAGAGAGGGAGAAAAGGGAGGGGGTTCTGCCTCTCTGCTCTGCTCTGGGGAGACCCCACCTGGAGTCCTGTGCCCAGTTCTGGAATCCTCAACAAAAGAAGGAGATGGAACTGTTGGAACAGGTCCAGAGGAGGCCACAGAGATGATCCGAGGGCTGGAGCCCCTCTGCTGGGAGGACAGGCTGGGAGAGTTGGGGTTGTTCAGCCTGGAGAGGAGAAGACTCTGGAGAGACCTTAGAGCAGCCTGAAAGGGGCTCCAGGAAAGCTGGGGAGGGGCTCCTGATCAGGGAGTGCAGGGAGGGAATTATGGAATGGTTTGGGTTAGAAGGGACCGTGAAGGTCATCCAGCCCAACCTCCAACGTGATGGGATGACGGGAACAGTTTTGAGCTGGAAGAGGGGAGATTGAGATGAGATACAACCTTCTCCCAAATAACAAGGGATGGGATGAGAGGAAATGACCTCAAGTTGCACCAGAAGAGGTTTAGATTGGATATTGGGAAACATTCCTTCATGGAAAGGGTTCTCAGTCCTGGCTGAGGCTCCCAGGGTGGTGCTGGAGTCCCCATCCCTAGAGGGGTTCAAACCCCACGTGGTCGTGACACTGGGGACAGGTTTGGTTGGCACAGAGGGGTTGGGCTGATGCTTGGACTGGAGAAGCTGAGAGGTCTTTTCCAACCTCAACGATTCCCTGGTTCTATTTTGGGTTGGAGGCAACGAGAGCACCAGCGTCCTCCTGAAGGCCGTGTGGGTGGGAGGAGCCTGCCAGGGACTGCGCTTTGGAAAGCCCTTGTCTACAAAGAGAGCTGAAGAAAATAAATATTTGGACACCGCTAATCTGTTTGGATTGGGCTAAAACCTATTTTACTTCCCTTTCCTGTTTACTTAAGTGGCTGCTGCCCACGTGGCTGGGCAGGGGGAGCGTTGTATCTACCTTTGGTGAGGCCACACTTGGAATCTTGGCTTCAGTTTTGGCTCCTTCACCCCAAGAAGGACCTTGAGGGGCTGGAGCGCGTCTGGAAGGTGAAGGGACTGGAGAACAGGGGTTGTGGGAGCGGCTGAGGGACCTGGGAGGTCTGGTGAGGAGAAGAGGAGGTTGAAGGGAGACCTCATGGCTCTCTGTGGCTCCCAGGAAGGAGGTTGGAGCCAGGGGGGGTGTTGGTGCCTTCTCTGAAGGAACAGGGAATGGCAGGAAATGGCCTCAAGTTGCACCAGGGGAGGTTTAGATTGGACATTGGGAAATATTCCTTCATGGAAAGGGTTCTCAGGCCCTGGCACAGCTGCCCGTGGTGGTGGTCGAGTCCCCATCCCTGGAGGTGTTTAAAAGATGGGATGAAGTGCTCAGAGATGGTTCCGTAGTGCCCAGGTCCACTTGGACTCGTGGATCTCAAAGGTCTTCTCCAACCAAGCGCTTCTGCGGTTCTAATCATTAAACGGGCCCCTCTCAATCATTACCCAACCACATCCCCCTTCCCCCTGCCCTTTGCATCCCTCCCCTTCCTCGGATCCCTTCCGCGGGGCTCTCGGGATCCTCCTGCGCGCTCCGCGCCGGAAGAGGCCGTGGTGGCGCGGAGCCAGGGCACTCACACTCTTTCATCATCCCGATGTCCACGCAGCGCTTGAGCCGACACGCCTGGCAGTGCCGCCGGTTGTCCTTGGTGATTCTGCAGTCGCCGTTGAAGGGACACGTGAACATGGCCTTCCTCTTCATGCTTCTCCTGGAGAGGAATGGGTTAACAAAGAAGAACCGGGTCAAATCAATCCCGTTTTGGCCGTGCAAGAGGCTGCTCTGAACGCCCGGAGGAGATGGAAGCGCAAATCCAACCCTCTGAACGGCAAAAAGGATGGAGAGGGGTTGCTAAGAGGGTGGTGGAGGCATCTCTGCCCTCTGCTCCGCTCCGTTGGTCATCCAGGAAGGCTCAGCTGGAGAGGCTACACCTGGCCTGGGGCCTCTGTGGGTTTGATCTCAGAGGTCACAGAATCATCGAGGTTGGGAAAGACCTCTAAGACCATCCAATCCAACCACCAGCCCGACCCCACCATGAACCATGTCCACAACTCCCACAGCCACACGGGTTTTGAACCCCTCCAGGGATGGCGACTCCAGCACTGCCCTGGGAGCCTCTGCCAGGGCTGAGAACCCTTTCCATGAAGGAATCTTTCCCAATATCCAATCTAAACCTCCCCTGGTGCAACTTGAGGCCGTTTCCTCTCATCCCATCCCTTGTTCCATCAGAGAAGACACCACCACACCACAACAACCTCCTTTCCAGGAGCTGCAGAGAGCGAAGAGGCCTCCCCTCAGCCTCCTCTTCTCCAGACCAAACCCCCGCAGCTCCACCAGCCGCTCCCACAACCCCTTGGTTCTCCAGACCCTTCCCTTTTCCAGACACACTCCAACCCCTCAAGGTTGAGTGAGGGGCCCAAACCTGAACCCAGGGTTCGAGGTGCAACCTCAGGGTGATGATCTCCATGTAAACCACGCAGCTCCTTTCGGGGTCGCCAATCCAGAGAGAAGCTCTGCTCGCTGGTGGCAAACCCTTGGAGTAACGTTCTCCAAAGCAGAGCTGTGGCAGCTCCGAATGGAAGAGGAGAAACCACCCTTGCTGAAGCAACCCAGCTACTCCTCAACGTGTCATTAGTGGCCACCGTGCCCGCCGGCCCCGCCGAAGGGTGACTTTTCCCCTCAGAGCTTTGACCCTTTGTACTTGGAAGACCGACAGTCCCGACTGCGGCCGCGGGTGGACGTGGCACGGGGTGGTTTGGGTGGAAAACAGGGTTATTATGTTAAGTGTTGTTTCTCTTGTACCCTGCTGTGGGATTTCTTTCTCCTGCAAACAGAACCAGGAGCTCCAGGCAGTTCTTCCAGCAAAGCCAGGCTTGAAAGGCTGATAAATGTTTAATAACATGGACCTTGGAGCAGCCTTCGAGTATGGAAGGGGGCTCCAGGAAAGCTGGGGAGGGGCTCCTGATCAGGGAGTGCAGGGAGGGAATCATAGAATGGTTTGGGTTGGAAGGGACTGTGAAGGTCATCCAGTCCAACACCCAATGTGATTGGATGAGGGGAACAGTTTTGGGCTGAAAGAGGGGAGATTGAGATGAGATCTTGGGGAGAAATGTTTTGCTCTGAGGGTGGGGAGGCCCTGGCCCAGGTTGCCCAGAGAAGTCATGGATGTCCCATCCCTGGAGGTGTCCAAGGCCAGGTTGGATGGGGCTTGGAGCCCCCTGATCCAGTGGGAGGTGTCCCTTCCCGTGGAACTGGGTGGGCTTTGAGGTCCCTTCCAACCCAACCCAACTCAAAGATGCGATTATGGAGTTAAAGCAAGCCCAGGGCAGCTCCAGGCTGAAACACTGGAGGTCAGCATTGGAGAAGCAGAACTGAAATGCAATTCACTACAAGGAGGAGAAATCTGCCCCAGAATTCCTGCTGGATTTTCAGCCCCAGCACAGAAATTTCCTCCTAGAAAGGGTCACGAAGCTGAGCTGATGCGACCAACGTGGATGGAGCCAAGGGGTGACTCCAGGCTGGGTTGGTGATGCCAGAGGGGCCCCTCCAGCCCAGGAACGGGGCCAAACCTGTGCTTAGAGGGTATAAATATAAGATGTGTTCTGGGGCTGCAGACCCGAGTGGGCAAAGCGTGCAATTAGAGGCTATTTTAGACAGGGAGATGTAAACAAAGAGGCTTTACTCTCCCTTCACCTCCGGATGAATAAATGCATTTAGGAACATTAATCCAGGTGAGGTGGATGGCAAAGCCCTCCGTAACCTGAGAAATTCCTCCTTCACCCAGCAGCTGCCTCACACATTATCACTTTTCCCCTTCCCTTTGCTCTCCCACAACGTTGCTCAAATCACGATTTGAAAGCCAAAGACCCCCCAAATTTCCAAGTTTTGATGAGCAAAACTCTGTTTTTTGAGGATCCAGGGCAGGCAGGGAGCTCCTTCCCACCCCCACCTCCTCCCCAGAGCCCAGGGCAAGGCTGGGAATGCACAAACAAACCCGAGAACCACGAAGCCCTCGGGCAGGGAAAGATGTCCTGGGCGTAAGGTCGAAGCAGCGTCCTGGGCTTGGTATGAAAATTGCAGTTTCTTCAACTACAGGGTGGTTGGGCACAAATAGAGGGTTTTTCTAAGCAGCCACATCTCAGCCCCAAGGGTCCAAAGCTCTTGGCTGCGAGGGGGCCCCCGAGGAGCAGCAGGAGCTGAGAGGAGCAGTTGTCCACCCCGCGGCGGCAGCTCCCGCCGTCTGGCTCCGGTGTATTTATATAAAGCTCCAAAATTGGCCATTTTCAAGGCAGATTTCAGCTCCGCGTCCCAGGCACTGCTGAAGGTTAAAAATAACGAGAGCCCTCCAGGAGCAAACCCAGCCAGGGTGGTGGTGGTGGGGGAAACATGGGGGCAACGAGGGAGGAGGGGGTTTGGTGAGTGGGGAGGCTGGAAATGATGGAATGGGTTGGGTTGGGAGGGACCTCAAAGCCCATCCAGTTCAAATCCCATGGTGCATGGACCAGCCCTTGGAATCTTGGAATGGTTTGGGGCAGAAAGGGCCTCAAAGCCCATCCATTCCATGAGCAGGGACACTTCCCACTGGATCAGGGGGCTCCAAGCCCCATCCACCCTGGCCTTCAACACCTCCAGGGATGGGGCAGCCACCACTGCTCTGGGCAACCTGGGCCAGGGCCTCCCCAACCTCACAGGAGAACATTTCTCCCCAAGATCTCATCTCAATCTCCCCTTTTCAGCCCAAAGCTGTTCCCTTCATCCCATCACATTGAGGGTTGGACTGGATGACCTTCACGGTCCCTTCCAACCCAAACCATTCCATGATTCCCTCCCTGCACTCCCTGATCAAGAGCCCCTCCCCAGCTTTCCTGGAACCCCTTTCAAGTTGCTCTAAAGGTCTCCCCACAGCCTCCCCACAGCCTTGGTAATGGGATCTCTCCATTACCAAGATCTGCAGGCGTTTGCGACGCGGGCGCAAGGAGCTCGGCTTTGGAGAGACGTGGGGTAACCAGAACCACCCTGAGGAGCTCCCATCGCCTTCTCCTCAAGGCTTGGAGGTACTGGAAGGAGATTCTGCCCCCCCGAAGGTCACAACTCACCTGAAGAAGCCCTTGCAGCCTTCACAGGTCATGGCGTTGAAGTGAAAGCCCGTGGCCCGGTCGCCGCAGACGCCGCAGACGCGCGGCACGTTCCGGTCGAAGTCGCCAGCCACGTCGGGCAGTGACGTGCTGGCAGCCATGGCCTCCAGCTCTGGGAGGGCAGAGGAAGGCAGGTATTGGACTTGTAAAGATGTCACAGCAAAGTAGATTGTGGAATGGGTTGGGTTGGAATGGACCTCAAAGCCCATCCATTCCATGGGCAGGGACACCTCCCACTGGATCAGGGGGCTCCAAGCCCCATCCAGCCTGGCCTTGAACACCTCCAGGGATGGGGCAGCCACAGCTTCTCATGGTTAACCTGTGCCACCACCCTGAGCATGAAAAATTTCTTCCTAGTGTCCAATCTAAACTTTCCCCCTTCCAATTTAAAGCCGTTCCCCGTTGTCCCATCACTCCAGACCCTTGGAAAAAGCCCCTCCCCAGCTTTCCTGGAGCCCCTTTCAGGCTGCTCTAAGGTCTTCCCAGAGCCTTCTCCTCTCCAGGCAGAACAACCCCAACTCTCCCAGCCTGTCCTCACAGCAGAGGTGCCCCAGCCCTTGGATCATCTCTGTGGCCTCCTCTGGACCTGTCCCAACAGCCCCATCTCCTCCTTATGTTGGCGATTCCAGGATGGACACAGTAAATAAAGGATCTTTATTCCTTGGCTCCAATGCAATTGAGCAAGAAAACCTTCTGCCTTCCCTCTTTGTGTGCACCAACACCACCAAAAAGCAGGTTCTGACTGGTTTTTAGAGCCCCCACCCATTTCTTCACCTCCCCAGCACAAACAGGACCGAGCCCCCTCCCTACACCCACCCTGGACCACTCTCGTTGGGCTGCGGTGGGAGATCTGCTCCAGCCCACCCCCAACCCAAGCTGGGTTCCCACCACCCCCTACACACAAAATTTGCTTTTGTTTTCAGAAAAGCCTTGAAAGGACCAGAATTCATCCCAAACTGATTCTGAGAAGGCCCGAGGAAAGAGGTGGCGCCGCCCATCCGCCGGCGCAGAGTTTCCCGTGCGCAGACAGGAAGCGGCACCGGCAGCTTCGTGGCTGCTCCCAAGAGAGAGGAAAATCCTAACCAAGAGTCAAGGGTCAAATCACTGTGGGTCAACCCATACCCTCCATGGGGACATAAACAACAGAGGGAGGAATGGGTCCTCCTAGGGGAGATGGCCAAAAGGAGGATTAACATCGTAGAATCTTGGAATGGGTTGGGTTGGAAGGGAACTCAAAGCCCACCCAGTTCCACGGGCAGGGACACCTCCCACTGGATCAGGAGCTCCAAGCCCCATCCAACCTGACCTTGAACATCCAGCGATGGGGCAGCCACCACTGTCCTGGGCAACCTGGGCCAGGGCCTCCCCACCCTCACAGGAGAACATTTCTCCCTAAGATCTCATCTCAATCTCCCCTCTTTCAGATCAAAACCCTTCCCTCTGATCCTCTCCCTGCACTCCCTGATCAAGAGCCCCTCCCCAGCTTTCCTGGAGCCCCTTTCAGGCTGCTCTAAGGTCTCCCTGGAGCCTTCTCCTCTCCAGGGTGAACAACCCCAACTCTCCCAGCCTGTCCTCACAGCACAGGTGCTCTCAGCCCATCTCTGTGGCCTCTTCTGGACTCACTCCAACAGCTCCAGATCCTTCCTGTGCTCAGGACTCCAGAACTGGACCCAGAGCTCCAGGTGGGGTCTCCCCAGAGCGGAGCAGAGGGGCAGAACCCTCTCCCTCCCCTCTGGTCCCACTCTTTGGTTCAGCCCAGGACACTGTTGGTTTTTGGGCTGGGAGCGCTCGCTGTGGCTCCTGTGGAGCTTCTCCTCCCCCAGCACCCCAAGTCCTTCTCCTCAGGGCTGCTCCCAACCCATTCCCCACCCAGCCTGGATTTGTGCTTGGCATCGCCCTGATCCAGGAGCAGGACCTTGCCCTTGGCCATGGAATCCCAGAATGCCCTGAGTTGGAAGGGACCTGCCGAGGCGGGGTTATCACCCACCTGTATCTGGAAGATACTCCACACTCTGCTGCTGCATTTCCCAGGAGCTCTGGAGCTGGGACATGGAGCCACCTGCAATGAAAAAGACAGGACATGGTCTGAGACAGCTCCAAACCTATGGAGGTCGATGAGTCAAAGCCGAGCATCTCCCGCTCGCTCCACTCACACCCGGCTCCGGCAGAAAGGTGGGAGAACCCTGCCCCAGCTGGGGCCATCCTGACGGTCCCTGCCAGCTCAGGTACCACTTGTCTGCTTCCCACACCTCCTCATCCCTCCCCATGCAGGCAGAGGTCTCGCAGTGCCCTGGTTGCCCTCCGTGTGCCAGCGGCGTTGCTACAGGAGCTGGAGGAACGCGCCAGGCGTCCTCGGCGAGAACGAGGGCAGAGGAAGGGAAGGAGACAACGAGGTGCTCAGCTCCTTCCTTCAGCCTCACAAAGAGTCTCCCACCAATTTAAATTTCACAATTCAAGCTGTCGAGCTCAGGTGGGACGGCAGAACATGGAGATGAACATCTGCTCTGGACACAGGTCCTCATCCCACGGAGCTCAAAAGTCAACGAGATCGTTGTGGCACCGAGGACACAGGTTCTTTTCCTCCCTCCTTGTGTCATTTTGTTCTTCCAGCAGCTCTGCTCTTCAATGGGAGCAGAAGGACACCAGCTCCAGGCTAACATCGTGCCAGGAGAGAGCTGGGAGAAGGTTTTGTTGAGGTGGGAGAAGGTTTTGTTGAGGGGCTTTGGCTTCAGCCATGCTTGGCCAGTCTGTGATGGGTTGGTTGGTCCCTGTGGGTCACCCCACTGCTCACACAAACTCAGCCCCACACCACGAAGGTGCCCCAATGTAGGGCCAAAGAAAGGAGAGCTGGGGCTGCAAACCACATCCTTCGGCCGGTCAAGCTCACGGGAGCCCAACCAGAGGGGTTGATTCCCCCGAGTGCTGCAGTGACCACCACAGGTCAGGGAATGGGTTGGGTCAGAAGGGACATCAAAGCCCATCCAGTTCCATGGGCAGGGACACCTCCCACTGGATCAGGGGCTCCAAGCCCCATCCAACCTGGCCTTGGACACCTCCAGGGATGGGGCAGCCACCACTGCTCTGGGCAACCTGGGCCAGGGCCTCCCCACCCTCACAGCAAAACATTTCTCCCCAATATCTCATCTCAATCTCCCCTCTTTCAGCTCAAAACCATTCCCCACGTCCTCTCCCTGCACTCCCTCATCAAGAGCCCCTCCCCAGCTTTCCTGGAGCCCCTTTCCATACTGGAAGCCTTCCATAATTCTATGAAACTTCAGGCTGAGCGAATCACGGCTGCTCAGGGGCTTCACTGGGGCAACTCCAGTATAACCAGTGACAGAACTGGTCCAACGCCCCTGCTCGGAAGAGGTGAGTGCTTCTCCTACAAAGAGTTTTGCTTCTTCCAGGAGGTGAAGGCCAAATGTCAGCTTTGATGAGCGAGCAACCTTTCTCGGGGCGGAGGGAAACTCCCGCGCCCGTTCCACCCCACGCGCTGACGTCACTGCCACGACGGGGCTGAGTAAGCTTTTCCAAGAAGTCAGAGATGGTTGAAGCAGCACCATCATCCACCTGGGAATTGCAACTGGAACAGGTTTCCTACTCTCTAACGACCACGGGTGGCCAAATGACCTCTTGCTTTGTTAGCTGAGGGCTGGAGAAAGCAAGAGGCGTGAGGAGGGTGTGGGGAGGCCCCTCCTAGGTTTACCAACAGCACAACCCCTCTGTGCCCACCAAACTTTGTCCTCAAGTGCCACATCCACGTGGTTTTTAAACCCCTCCAGGGATGGAGACTCCACCACTGCCAGGGCTTCCCCACTCATTCAGTAAAGAAATCCTTCCCAATATCCAATCTAAACCTCCCCTGGTGCAACCTGAGACGGTTCCTCTCATCCCATCCCTTGTCAGGGAAGACACCAACGCCCACCCCACCACAACCTCCTTTCTGGGAGCTGCAGAGAGCGATGAGGTCTCCCTTCAGCCTCCTCTCCTCTAGACCAAACCCACCTCCAAATCCCTCAGCCTCTCCCTAGAAGACTTATTCTCCAGCCCTGAGTTCCCAAGGCACCAAATCCACGCACAAGCCATGAATTTCCAACCCTCAGATGACCTTTTTGGGTTTCCACGGAGCTGTCAGAGCAGCAAAGCTCCAACAGCCCCAGGATGCTGGCAGGGAGGGCAGCGCCGGCGTTGGGAGCAACCGGAGCCCTGTCCTGGGATGCTGCCAGGTGGGGAAGCAAACGGGAGCCACCAGGGTCAATGTTTAAAAGCCATGGGAAAAACTCACCTGCAGGAGACACCGAGAGGGGAGAAGAGAACAAAAGGAGTAGCTGCAAAAGGGTTCTGTTGGTTGCTCGGCTCTGGCTTCCCTGCCAGAAGCTGTGACTGAGGCTGGGGTTGTGATAGATCTCTGGGACCTGGGAAGATCTCACTGGGGCAATTCGTGGTTCCAATACAGGATGGGAGGTGACGTGAGGGAGAGCAGCCCTGAGGAGAAGAACTTGGGGTGCAGGGACACCTCTCACTGGATCAGGGGGCTCCAAGCCCCATCCAACCTGGCTTTGAACACCTCCAGGGATGGGGCAGCCACGGCTTCTCTGGGCAACCTGGGCTTGAAGACCCCTGATCCAGTGGGAGGTGTCCCTGCCTATGGCAGGGGGGGTTGGAACTGGATGGGCTTTGAGGTCCTTTCCAACTCAAACCATTTCAGGATTCCCAGAAAGCAAGAGGGCTGTTCCCTGAAGGAGGTCCTGAACCCTTTGGTGTTTGGAGCCACCACCGCTCAGCGTTTTCAGGACACAGAAAATAAACTGTGACGATGTTGTGAAAGCATTTGTCACATTCTCAGTGTCTCAGTTGCTCCATCAAAAAGCATTCCTTCGGTCAATTTACCTGCCAAGCAAAACAACCTCAAACTTGACCTCCATGGCCCGAGAGGAACGGGCTGGGCTGCTGAAGTTGGAGTAAATCCTCAACCCCTGGCACTTCCCTCCCTCTGCCGGGGTCGTAGAGGGACCCAGTCGCTCCCACGGAGGTTTCTCCTGGCTGGTGCTCGATGGACGCCGCGGCTGACGCGGAGCCTCTGCCAACCACTCACAGCTTACCAAGGTTTTTCCACTACAGATCAGCCTGTTCGTGGCATCAAGTTGTGGCTCACGAGCAACTCTTTTCCTCTATTAAAACAGCCAATTAAATCAGCTGCTTCTGTAGCTCCCGGGAGCTCTGCACAAGATTTATTGGACAGCAGATTGGCAGCTCCTGGAAGGCAAAGCAGCGCTCCCAGAGGAGCCCAACTCCAACACGGGCAGGGATGCTGGGTCTTACATAGAACCCTGGAATGGGTTGGGTTGGAAGGGACCTTAAAGCCCATCCAGCTCCACCCCCTCCTCATGGGCAAGGACACCTCCCACTGGATCAGGGGGCTCCAAGTTCCATCCAGCCTGGCCTTTAGAAATGCAACCAGGGAAGCTTTGCCAGCAAAGTCGTGGCTGTGTGAGAAGATCCTTTCATTTATTTGTTGAAAGGCCACGTTGCTCACATAGAAATCCCCTATTCAAGCAATCCAGAGGTGTTCAAGGCCAGGTTGGATGGGGCTTGGAGCCCCCAGATCCAGTGGGAGGCAACCCTGCCCATGGCAGGGGGTTGGAACTGGGTGGGCTTTAAGGTCCCTTCCAACCCAAACCATCCCATGATCCCCATCACCCCCAGCACCATCACTGGTGCCACCATCATTCTCATCATCATTACCATCACCACGTTCCATGACAATCTCCATCCCTGGAGGTGTCCAAGGCCAGGTTGGATGGGGCTTGGAGCCCCCTGATCCAGTGGGAGGCAACCCTGCCCATGGCAGGGGGTTGGAACTGGGTGGCTTTGAGGTCCCTTCCAACCCAAACCTGGGCTTTGAGGTCCCTTCCAACCAAACCCATCCCAGGATTCTCTGAAACGGCTCCACCTGGGACCGCGTCTCCAAGTCCATGAGCCACGTGGAGAAAACCCCCTTTCCCAATCCTTTAGGGCTCAAAGAGCCCTAAAAACCAAGGGGTGTCCTGCAGTGGGGAGAGCCCAGGGCACGCAGTGGGCGAGCTGGTGCCTCATTTCCTGAGCTGTGGCCACCAGAGGATGTTACTCACGACCGGTGAGCGACGGCGGTCGCCGAGCCCAGGGCTGGCGGGCGAGAGCCTGGGTACGGCGCCAAAAAGCACCCGCGGGGCACAAACTGCGTTGGGTTTCTCCCTCTCGGAAGCTGCTGCAGGTGTTTGTGATTTAAGGCAGCTGGAAGACATTCAACTGGGTGAGCTCAAAGCAGCTTCACCTGCTGCATTTCAAAACCCCAGTTAAACCCCTTGTCCGTGCCATGGAAACCACGGGGAGCTGATGGCAAGAGCAGGTTGGATGGGGCTCGGACCACCTCGATCCAGTGGGAGGTGTCCCTGCCCATGGATGGGGGTTGGAACTGGATGGGCTTTGAGTTCCCTCCCAACCCAAACCATTCCAGTTTTTGGGGTTGATTTTTCTCTTTGTATTTTTTTTTTTTGCTAATTGCCTCCTGACTCTGCAGCTCTGGAGCCACCGTCAAACAGGATGTCCTGCAGCCCAGGATGAGGCTCAGAATGACTTTTCTCCACTTCCCCAGCCCATGCTAAGTCATAAAAGACACCAAAAAACCACCCTTTAAGCAGAACCAACTCTTTTCTGTACTTTATCCTTCTCTTTCTCCTGAGCTAACGAATTCTTCAGGCAGGGATGATGCTGCCTTGGGCAACGTCACCCAGAGAAGGAAGAGGGGAGCTCTTGGCATCCTCCTCTTGCTGCTCCTTGCTGAGGTTTGCAGGGCTGGGAGCTTGGAGCATCCCACGATGCTCTTCCCCCTGAATCCGGGCTGAGGGCCTCATGAGCCGCTCCGGTGACTCAGAGGGGAAGTTGGATGGGGTTGACTCTCCTTCCCATGACCTGGCACTTGTGCACCTATTTTCTTGGTGGCTTCTGAGCTGAATGATCCTCTTCCAGCATCCGCTCCAGCCCCTCGATTCCAAGAGAGAGGTGAAATGTGGTTTCCATGGCAGTGCCAGCCTGGCTGTGGCGTTGGGGGCAGCAGGAAGGGGCTTTGTAGCCTTGGCTAAGGAGCAAGTGGGAACCAGCACACTCAAGGGCCAAGTTGTGACAAACAGGAGCATTTAGGGGCAAATGTGCCCTGCTCAAACCCTTGACTTTGGTGGCCTTGGCCATCTCCACCCCTGTGGTGATGGCGGCGTCCCTGTTGTAGCAATCGGATATCATGGGATGGGTTGGGTTGGAAGGGACCTCAAAGCCCATCCAGTTCCAACCCATCCACACCTCCCTCTGGATCAGGGGGCTCTAAGCCCCATCTGACCTGGCCTTGAGCACCTCCAGGGATGGGGCAGCCACGGCTTCTCTAGGAAACCTGGGCCAGGGCCTCCCCACCCTCACAGGAAAACATTTCTCCCTAAGATCTCATTTCAATCTTCCCTCTTTCAACTCAAAACCATTCCCTCTCATCCTCTCCCTGCACTCCATGATCAAAATCCTCTCCCCAGCTTTCCTGGAGCCCCTTTCAGGCTGCTCTAAGGTCTCCCCAGAGCCTTCTCCTCTCCAGACTGGACAATCCCAACTCTCCCAGCCTGTCCTCACAGCAGAGGTTCTCCAGCCCTCAGATCACCTCCATGGCCTCCTCCAGACTTGCTCCAACAGCTCCAGGTCCTTCCTGTGCTGGAAAGGCCCCCTCTGAGGAGCTCAGGCCACTCTTGCTGTTGAGCTCCAAGCAGCAGAGCTTTGTGAGCTCTTCAGCTGGATGTGATGAGCAGAAACTCCCCCAGCACAGCCCCTCTCCCTGCAGCACCCATTCCCCTGCTGTGGCTTTATTGCCACCCAAAGCTGCCGCCGGCTCCGCGCGGGGTCAGCGCCCTCAGCTGCAGGAACACCTCTGCCCCACCAGCCCTTGCTCACCTGGGCTCTCAGGTGGGAATCCAGCAGAATCACAGAGCTGGCCGAGCAGGAAGCATTTCCAAGCACAAACCAAGCTCCTCAATTAAACCCAACCCCAGCTGCACCGTGTGGGGTTTGGCTTTGAGGTGCCGTAACCCTAAACCCGGCCACAAATCACCGGCAGCGACGGCTTCGCCTCCCCAAGCCTTTCTGCTCAGGAGTTGAACTGCAGAGAGGAGCAACACCTAAGAGCTGTTTTCTTCTCCCATATTTTCACTTCTTATCTAGAAGAGTTGTTTCTCCCAATGGAAACTCTGCCTTTAGCTTAGTCAACGCGATCCCCGCGCTGATAGCGCCGTCGCGCTGCCCGCAGGGCACGGCAAGGACAGGGCAAAGGGAAGAGTCTGCTCCAGCAAAGGAAGAGAGGCAATTTTTTTCCATGATGGCCTCACACTTGGCCTCACCTGAACCCTTCCTAGATCAGGGAGTCATGGGATGGTTTGGGTTGGAAAGGACCTCAAAGCCCATCCAGTTCCACCTCCTGCCATGGGCAGGGACACCTCCCACTGGATCAGGGGGCTCCAAGCCCCATCCAACCTGGCCTTGAACACCTCCAGGGATGGGGCAGCCACCACTGCTCTGGGCAACCTGGGCCAGGGCCTCCCCACCCTCACAGGAAAACATTTCTCCTTAAGATCTCATCTCAATCTCCCCTCTTCCAGCTCAAAACCCCTCCCCCTCGTCCTCTCCCTGCACTCCCTGATCCAGAGCCCCTCCCCAGCTTTCCTGGAGCCCCTTTCAGGCTGCTCTAAGGTCTCCCCAGAGCCTTCTCCTCTCCAGACTGAACAACCCCAACTCTCCCAGCCTGTCCTCACAGCAGAGGTTCTCCAGCCCTCAGATCATCTCCGTGCCTTCCTCTGGACTTGTTCCAACAGTTCCATCTCCTTCTTATGTTGGGGATTTCAGAACTGGACCCAGGGCTCCAGGTGGGGTTTCCCCTGAGCAGAGCAGAGGGGCAGAATCCCCTCCCTCAACCCGCTCCCTTCTCCCTCCAAACTTCTCATGTGCTTCCTCTCTGCCTTCATTTCCCAATCTCTAAGTCCAAGGTAAGAGCAGGCAAGGATTCCTTTTCCTCATATTCCAAAAATTCACGAAAGGCCAACAGAAAGGAGCTGTCCCTGCATGTGGCAAATACCAAACTCCTGCAGAGCTTCTCCTTGATTTCGAAATACGTGCAAACAGGTTCTGGTGAAGAATGCAAATTGCTGGATTACTCCCCGAGAGAGAGAAACCACATGGGGCCCCCACGGGACTCCCAGCAACTTCAACAGCCCCATCCCTGGAGGTGTTCAAGGCCAGGTTGGATGGGGCTTGGAGCCCCCTGAGCCAGTGGGAGGTGTCCCTGCCCATGGCAGGGCAGTGGAACCAGATGGGCTTTGAGGTCCCTTCCAGCCCAACCCATTCCAGATCCACTCCTCAGCAGAAGCAGCTCCTGGCTGGGGGGGGCAGAAGAGCTGGAAGAGCCACAGGATCTCCCACAGCCATTCCCCAAGGGAATTAAGCCCAGCAACACCACCTGGATACCAAGACCAAGGCTCCAAACCTGAGCTCTGCAGGAAAAAGTCCAGAATTCAAGGTCTTGGGACTCACAAAGTCATAACACACGTGGAAAAAAAAGATTGGGCCCTTCTGAGGCACCGCTCGGGTCCAGTGGCCTTTGAAATAATAAACTCATTTACCAAGATTCCAGGAGATAGAGGACAAGGGCCGAGAATGTTCCCAGAAGCAGAGACCGGGCAGCTTTGGCTGAGCTGTTCTGGAAGCAGAGGGTGTTGGAAGTTTGCTGCAAGAGGTCCAAGACACCCAGCTGTGCTCAGACATCCACGTTGTGGCAAGCAAAGCCCTCTCTTGAAAGCAAATCCCATTCTAAACCCCTTTGCAATGATCTGAAGCAAGAAGCGTGGCCAGAGGGAAGGGACTCTGCCCCTCTGCTCAGCTCTGATGAGGCTCCACTTGGAGCTCTGTGGCCAGTTCTGGAGTCCCCACAGCTGGTTTGGAGGTCTCTGCGTCTCTGGCCGAGCAAAGGGGTGAATTCAGAGCCAATCCCGGCACCGCACGCGACGCCGAGGCAGAGTCATCCCCTGCCCTCACCAGGCAGTTCCTTCTCCAGCAATTTTACTCCTACTTAAGGAAGTGAGTGGGTGAGCAGGGTTAAAATTGCTCCCCTCTGCTAAGAAATTTGTGGGTAATTGTGTTTTTCACCTTCCCCGACTCGAGCTGCGTCAATCCCTCTCCCTTCCGCCGCCCGCTCCCAGTTCAGCTCGCCCTGGAGCAGAAACCACCCTGGGCACGTTGGTTTGGGCTGCAAAAAGAAACAGAAATTACATTTTCTGTGCTTCTGGCTGCAGTGTCTGCAAGGAGTTCACAAAGCCCTGTCCTTGACCTGCCCAGAGCTGAGCATCACCCCTCCTCCAAGGGGGTCCTGGAATGGGTTGGCTTGGAAGGGACCTCAAAACCCACCCAGTTCCAATCCCGTGGGCAGGGACACCTCCCACTGGATCAGGGGCTCCAAACCCCATCCAACCTGACCTTGGACACCTCCAGGGATGGGGCAGCCACAGCTTCTCTGGGCAACCAGGGCCTCCCCACCCTCACAGCAAAACATTTCTCCCCAAGCTCTCACCTCAATCTCCCCTCTTTCAGCTCAAAACCCTTCCCCCTCATCCTCTCCCTGCAATCCCTGATCAAGAGCCCCTCCACAGCTTTCCTGGAGCCCCTTTCAGGATGAGGGGGAACTGTTTTGAGCTGAAAGAGGGGAGATTGAGATTGGACATCAGGAAGAAATTCTTCACAATGAGGGTGGGAGGCCCTGGCCCAAGTTTCCCAGAGCAGTGGTGGCTGCCCCATCCCTGGAGGTGTTCAAGGCCAGGTTGGATGGGGTTTGGAGCCCCTGATCCAGTGGGAGGTGTCCCTGCCCATGACAGGGGGTGGAACTGGATGGGCTTTGAGGTCCCTTCCAAACCATTCCAAGGGCTCGTCCCCATACTAGGGGGGGTGGAACTGGGTGGGCTTTGAGGTCCCTTCTGACCCAAACCATTCCATGAATCTGTGATTTCTGTGCCCTCTCCCAGCCCAAGGAGGGCAGCGTGGGAGGGGCAGCAGCCAGAGCTCTGCAAAACAGGTTTCTCCTCCTCTGTCCAGCACTGACCAACCCTGGGGATTGCTCCAACGTCTGAGCACGAAGCAGAACCGCTCGGAGAACAATCCCCTCCCTCGGAGCCTCCAGTGGGAGCACAGCCTGACCTCCCCGTGCCTGGAAACCAGAGTTTGAGAGCTGCCTGCACCCAGCACCAGCACCCATCCCTGCACTCCCTGACCAAGACCCCTCCCCAGCTCTCCTGCAGGCACACAAAGCCTTTAAAGCCCTGATGTGACACGCAGATCCCAAAGCCATGGCCCTCACAGGTGATGGACAGCACGGGAAAGGGTGGGAAAGGGCCCGATCCCTCTTCCCCCACCAGTGCTCTCCTCGCCCGCCGGTCGTGGGAGGCGCTTGCCCAAGGGAGCAGGAGCACTGATAAATCAGGAGGTGTTTGCACATTGCAGCCTGGCATTGAGAAACTGAAATAGCTCCTGCATGAGGTGGGCATCCAACCTGAGGGGTGGAAAGGTCTGTTGGGAAAGGAAGCGCAGGCTTCTGGTGGGGAAACCCTTAGGAGAAGTCTTTGGGCAGCATCCGAAGAGCGGGAGCAGAGGATGAGGGAGGGGATTCTCCTCTGCTCTGCTCAGACCCCACCTGGTCCAGTTCTGGAATCCCCAACATAAGGAGAGGGAATTGTTGGAATGAGTCAAGAGGAGGCCACGGAGATGATCCAAGGGCTGGAACCCCTCTGTTGTGAGGACAGGCTGGGAGAGTTGGGGTTGTTCAGCCTGGAGAGGAGAAGTCTCCAGAGAGACCTCAGAGAAGCCTAAAATGGGCTCCAGGAAAGCTGGGGAGGGGCTCTTGATCAGGGAGTGCAGGGTTAGAATCATGGAATGGTTTGGGTTGGAAGGGACCGTGAAGGTCATCCAATCCAACCCCCAATAGGATGGGATGAGGGAGAATGATTTTGAGCTGAAAGAGGGCAGATTGAGATGAGATCTTGGAGAAATGTTTTGCTGTGAGGGTGGGGAAGCCCTGGCCCAGGTTGCCCCATCCCTGGAAGTGTTCAAGGCCAGGTTGGATGGGGCTTGGAGCCCCCTGATCCAGTGGGAGGTGTCCCTGCCCATGGCAGGGACTGGAACTGGGTGGGCTTTGAGGTCCTTTCCAGCCCCACCCCTTCCAAGATTCCACGATCCAGCTCACTGTCACTTTCCACCAAAACCTTGAGGGAACTGTGAGCACAAACAGGACTTTTAAGCCAGGAATTGCTCCTCCACCACCCAGGACAACCCCAGCTCACGAGTCCCGGGCGCCCCGGGGAGGCAGCTTATTCCTGGCAGCAAGGAAGTGTGCTCAGATGAGGAGATAAAGGTTCCAGGTATTGTTTTTCACCTCTTTTACACCCAGTTTCCATTTATCAGCAGCCCAGGGTCCCTTGCACACGTGAGGTTTGCACCCACTTGGCCCTCAAACGCCACCGATAAGGACAAGGCCCTCGAGGGGCTGCTGATTCAGCAAAACCAAAGGCGAGAGTGGCAGCAGAGTCGCTGCCACCTCCATCCTGCAGCCAAGAGCACCCTGAGGTCTCCAGGCTGCAAGGGGACAACCTGGTCCCCCGGGTGCCCCCCCTGCCAGAGGCTCTGCTTTAGAGCCTTTGAGAGCCTCTCACCTTCCTTATCTGCCTGGACTTTCCCCCCCCCTTGTCATTTATGTTCCTCACGCCCTGGTTTCACCGTCCCGCCCTCTGCCAACCCCAGGGGGACAAAGGTGTCCTCAGGGGCTGTTGGCCAAGCCTCAGCACCTGGATTTTGTTTAAAACAAAGGTGCCTTTGATGTTGAGAGCGGAATAGTTCAGCTGGAAGGGACCTACAAGGACCACCAGGTCTGTCTTTACCTGGTTCTTCGTTTGTCCTTCTCACAGGGGGCACAACTTCTGGGCTGTTTGTGTTAAGGTTTGTCCACAGAATCATTGAGGTTGGAAAAGACCTCAAAGCCCATCCAGTTCCATGGACAGGGACACCTCCCACTGGATCAGGGGGCTCCAAGCCCCACCCAACCTGGCCTTGAACACCTCCAGGGATGGGGCAGCCACAGCTTCTCCGGGCAACCTGGGCCAAGGCCTCCCCACCCTCACAGGAGAACATTTCTCCCTGAGATCTCATCTCAATCTCCCCTCTTTCAGCTCAAAACCTTTCCCCTCATCCCATCCCTGCACTCCCTGATCAAGAGCCCCTCCCCAGCTTTCCTGGAGCCCCTTCCAGGCTTCTCTGAGGTCTCCCTGGAGCACAAAACCCCTCACCACAAACCACCTGCTGGGGCCCTGCTGCCCGTGGGCTGCAGGATGAGCTGCTGCTGTCGCAACCCCTTTCCCCCCATCCAACACCTCTTTTGCTCCCCCCACCCCACTTTTCTGCCCCGGTGATGCACGGCAGAGCCAGAGCCGTTTCGCCCGCGTTACGCAAGCGCCGAATCACTTCGTTGGCACCTCTTACCCAAGAGACCCAGCCAGGAGGAACCACCCCCTCATGGCTACGGTGGGTGGCCACGAAGCCACCTCTGCAGGGGCTGGAGCCGGGGCAGATGTTTTGTCTGGATCACAGCTTCCCAGCACCTCCAGCTGCCGGGAGCAACCAAGCTCCAGGCCTGGAGCTGCTGCACCCAGCCCTGGGCGAGGCCGTTCCTGCAGGATGGCACCCAGACACCTTCCCCGCCAACGTGAGCTCAATTACTCAGGTGCCACCTGCATTTATTCACTTGCCACCTGCGTCATATTCAAATGCCACCGCGGAAACCCCACCGCCCACCAGGCTCTTCCAAACCAGGGCACCCAGACATGACCCCTCCTCCCACAGCAGTTGCATTTTCCCCCCTCCCCATGCACCGTAGCTTTAGGAAAGTCCCTTTTAGCAGTGTCTGATGCCCCCCCTGCTCACCCCATCTCTCCTCCAGCTGATAAATCACCAGCTGAGCATCATCACCCTCCTTTGCAGCCACAATTGGACCCAGGTGGCTCAAAGCAGAGGCATCAGACCTTACCCTGCCCCCTGGTTCTGCATCCCCATCCTCTTCCTTGCACGGATTCCAACTCCTCAGCACAAGCAGATCTTTGCCCCAGCTTGGCCAGCATCTCCCCCCATCGCTTTCCCACTCTGGGGAGACCCAGCCCTGCTTCCAAGCTCTTTTAATTCCCATTATTCCTCTCCCTTTCCCCTTCAAGAGCCACGGAAGGTTCGGGCCAGGTGGATTTTGCTTTGCCTGAGTGACAGTTGGTTAAAAATTATTCCTGGGTGCACTTCCAGCCACAGAGAGCAGGAGCAGCTCCTGCCCAGTTAGAGATTAAACGGGAAAAGAGGCTGCACTATCCAGTTATTTTGTCTCAAGCACATCGGGCTTCAGGAAACAAACACCTACGGAAAAGCCAAGTGACCCGAAGGGAATTCTTCCCCGATGAAAATCTTATTTTTGTGCCTTTTGTTATGCAAAACCGCGCCGGGAGATCTCAGGGCTGATGTGTTTACAGCCCAGAGGGATCTCGGGCAGACATCAGCCAACGCCTCCTGCACCTGAGCCGCCCTCCTGCCTCCTCTTCCTCCTTCCCTGGGGTGTGCGATGCCAGAGGGATGATGCCAGAGGGATAATGCCCTCTCCACGCAGCCTCTTCCTCCCTCCTCAGGGCGTGTGATGCTGGAGGGATGGTCGTCCACTCCGTGCAACCCCTTCCTCCCTCCTTGGGCTACATAATTCCCAAAGGACAATGCCAGAGGGACCTCTGCCCACTCCATCCAACCCCTTCCTCCCTCCTCGAGGGACACGATGCCCAAGGGACAATGCCAGAGGGACATCCATCCACCCTAATCAACATTCTCCTCCCTCTTCAGGGGACACAGTGCTGCAGGGATGGCTGTCCATGCCATGCAACCTCTTCCCCTCTCCTCAGGGTACAGAGGGCTGATGCCAGAGGGACACCTGTCCACTCCATCCAACCCCTTCCTTGCTCTTCGAGGTGCATCATGCCCAAGGGACAGTGCCAGAGGGACAGATGTCCACTCTGTGCAACCTCTTGCTCCCTCCTTGGAGCACGTGATGCCAGAGGGACGATGCTGGAGGGACACCTGTCCACTCCATCCACCCCTTCCTCCCTCCTCGGGGTGGATGATGCTGGAGGGACTGTTTTTCACTCCGTGTAGCCTCTCCCTCCCTCCTCAGGGGACACAATGCCCAAGGGACAGCACCAGAGGGACATCTGTCCACACCACACAACGCCAACGTGCAGCTCCTGGAGCCACCCAACCTCAGCCAGGCAGGATTTTTCACCCCTCCCTCCCAGTTAAAACGACTTTCACGAGGCTGATCGGAAAAGCCAGGGCTCAGCACCAACCCTGGGCTGCTTCCACTCAGTTTTACCCAGCTGCTTCGACAGAGGAAGGCGAAGTTTTATTCAAATGAGTAATTACAGCCCTGACTTCCTCCCCGAAAGCAGAGAGGTTCAAGGCCCCCCCCACAGCACACAGAGCACTGACCCAAGCTCAGTCTTGCTCCCAGCAGACATGGAAGCAGCAGGGATGGGGTCTACCAGGAGGAGCAGGACACCCAGAGATGGTTTCCCCCCCCCAAGGAGACACCAACGCGCATTGCGTTGCCCCGAGAAGGTTGGTGCTCCTCTACTTGGAGTCCTGGGAGGAAGATGAGTCACTGCCCGGCTCGTGTGGGAGGAGAGCACGGCCACACCGCTGGCTTCTCGGGAAAACCAGCTGCTGGAGAAGCTTTGCACGCTGAAGGCTCCAGCCCCAGGCTCAAATAAGGGGGAGGAAGAAGAGGAAGGAGCTGCTCATCCCAGAGAACCCTGACACCACCTCCCCGCAACCCCTCAGGGTGCTCAGATCCAGCCCAGGGGAACCCTGCTTGGTCTGGGGACAAAGAAATCCCCCCCCCCCCCCCCCAAAGTTCCTGGTGGAAGAGCTGGAGGAGCCAAGTACCTTGGTTTGCTTCGCCTCGTGGATCAAAAATTCTGGCAATCACATCCAACACGGGCAACGGGGTTGCTCCAAGATGGTCAGAAAGTCACTGGGGAATTAAAAATGAGTGAAATTAGGGAGGTGTGGGGGTTCAGCTTGGCTTTTGAGGTTCCCCCCTGAGAAATGCTTAATTAGGTGATGAAGTTTAAGATGAGTGTTGATGCTGACCAACAATCCCAGTCTGGTACCCACAAAGCACCCAGGTAAATCACAGCTTCAGAGCCCCCCCCAAAAAAGGGCACGGGAAGCCCCAGAGAGGGAGGGAGGGCTTCCTGTGACTGGAGGTGGAGGGAGAAACTTGGGAAGGGGCTGCAAAGGGGAAAGAGGGGATTCAACCCAACAGCTGGGACCAGCTTCTCCCTAGCAAGGATCACCAGCCAGCCCAGAAAGGGTTAAGCCAGCCAGAATTTGGGGGGAAGAAAAGCACCCCCAAACACTGTCACATACCCCCCCCCAGCCCTAAGCTGAACCCTTCTTTCTCAGCCTAGTAAGGAGTGGACAGATCCCAGAGTGGGAAGCACTGGGGGGACCCTGATAGCCCCCCAAACATAGGGTCACCCCCAACTCATAGGGAGGCTGAGAGAAAGCAGCTCTGCCCACCCAAAAAACCCTTTGGGGACCCCAATTTTGGCAAAGAAAACCCTGAAGAGCCCTAAGAGCCCCCAGCTGAGGGGAGACAGAGGGTGTCAGGGGGTCCCACACTGGGGGAGACACAGAGGACCCCCAAACCAGGCTGGGGAATAGAGAGAAACCCCTGCCCACGTGGGACCCCAAACAACAGGGAACACGGGGCACAAGGGGAGCCCCAATATCCACCTGGGACCCCAAAAGTGGGGAACCCGTTGCACTCCCTGTACCCAGGAAAACAGCAGAGAAGGAGGCAGAAGGTGTCCCATACCTGTGCCCCCACCCCACTGGGGGCACAGGTGTCCCCCTCCCCCCGGCGTCTCCCGATCCGTGGGTGCCCCCTGGTCCTTGGGGGCACCGGGAGGGGGTGGACACCCCCCGTGTCCCTCAGTCCGTGGGGGCACCGAGACTCCCCGTGCACCCCCCTCCCGGTGGTCGCCAACCACCGGAGTCACGACACCCCCCGAAACCCAGCCCATAGCGGGCACCAGCCGCGTCCCCGGTGTTCCCAGCCCCGTACCGGTACCTGCGCTCGCGCCGCTGCCACCCCCTCCCTTCTTTTTTTTCCCCCCCACCCCCGTCCCGGTGCCGCCTTTTAACGGGAACCGGCCGGCTCCGCGCCCCGCCCCGCCCCTGGCCACGCCCCCTCCGTGGGACCACGCCCCCTTACCGCTCCAGCCAATCGCAGCGCGGTTCATCCTCGGCTTCACCCCCCCCCGGGGAGACGGCGCGTCAGCCCCGCCCACCGCACCATATAAGGACGCGGCCGCGCCAGGCCCCGCCCTCAGCACTTCCCTTTACTCCATTAGGCCACGCCCTCTCCGCTCACGCGCCAATCGCACCGCGGCTCCCCCTCTCCTCCCCCTCCCCTCGCGGGGAGGCTGACCACGCCCACCCGCACCGTAAAAGGTCGGCGCCGCGCCAGGCCCCGCCCTCAGGGGCGTGGCCTCGGCTGGCGGGAGATCGCACGTGGCCGAGAGCCCCGCCGGGGCTCTCCCGGCGCTGCGGGGCTTGGGGACCCCCAACCACCGCAACCCCCGCTGCCCGGCGCTGCCCCCACCTCCTGCCCATCCTCTGCCCGCGCCCTCCAACTTCCATAGCTTGTGGGGAGCCCCGTGCTCTGGAAAGGGCTTCAGGGTGGGGGCTTTTGGGGTGCTGCTGCCTGGCGCTTTGCGGGGGGCACAACTCCTCCAGAAAGCCCAGTGCCCTCAGGTAGTTGACCCGGTTCCTCCTGACCCGTGGTCAGTCCCTCACTGGGGGTGCTGATTGATGAAGAATATCCACATGGGCAGACAATGTGCGCTCGCGGCGCAGGAAGTCCTGGGCTGCATCCAAAGCAGTGAGGCCAGCAAGGCAAGGGAGGGGGAAGACCCCACCTGGAGCCCTGTGACCAGTTCTGGACCTGGAGCTGTTGGAGCAAGCCCAGAGGAGGCCATGGAGGTAATCTGAAGGCTGGAGCCCCTCTCCTGTTGAGGACAGGCTGGGAGAGTTGGGGTTGTTCAGCCTGGAGAGGAGAAGGCTTTGAGGAGACCTTAGAGCAGCCTGAAAGGGGCTCCGGGAAAGCTGGGGAGGGGCTCTTGGTCAGGGATTGCAGGGACAGGATGAAGGGGAATGGTTTTGAGCTGAAAGAGGGACACCCCCTGGGACAGCGACGAGGAGCCCCAGGGCCTGCTAGAGGCCCTCTGGTATGGAGAGGCTGGGAGAGTTGGAGTTTGGAGAAGAGAAGGCTCCTGGGAGACCTTAGAGCAGCCTCCCAGGACTCAAAGGGGCTCCAGGAAAGCTGGGGAGGGGTTCTGGATCAGGGAGTGCAGGGATAGGATTAGGGGGAATGATTTTGAGTTGAAAGAGGGGAGATTGAGGTGAGAGCTTGGGGAGAAATCTTTTCCTGTGAGGGTGGGGAGGCCCTGGTTCAGGTTGCCCAGAGAAGTGGTGGCTGCCCCATCCCTGGAGGTGTTCAAGGCCAGGTTGGATGGGGCTTGGAGCCTCCTGATCCAGTGGGAGGTGTCCCTGCCCATGGCAGGGGTTGGGAACTGGATGTGTTTTGAAGTCCCTTCCAGCCCAAACCATTCCAGGATTCCATTATAAGGCAACAACCACCAGTACAATAGTGCCCCCCTCAGCACTCCTGGTCAACCTGTCTCCCTGTAGCACATTTGAGTGCCCTCACCAGGTTTCACCTTCACTTTGGTGTCTCCTGGAAGTCCAGGGGTTGCAGAGCTCTATCCTCAGAGTGGTTCAGAGGAAAAGGGGGGGCCAAGCCCCATCCCGCGGAGCGAATCACTTCCCCGGTGGGATTTTGCAACCAGTTCCTGAGAAACCTTTGCTCACCGAGGGATGGAGCAACGCATGAGTCACCCTGGGAGAGGTGAAGCCACGGCTCTGGAGTGGTTTTCAGCCCACTTGTGTTTTCCCTTGTCTGTGTGTCTGTCAGGGTTATCCAGGAGGGCCCGTGGCCAAAGAGAGCTTCTATTCCTCTTCCTCAACATCCCACCCCACCCGCTGAACCAGCATCATCCTTCCCCAGCCCACTGATCCCCAGCCCAGCACCATCGAGCTGAGGGACCCCTTTTCCCAGGCTGGAGGAGCACAGGTATGGTCAGGCTGGAACGGCTGCCCAGGAAGGTGGTGGATTCCCCATCCCTGGAGGAGTTCAAAAGCTGGGCAGATGAAGCACTTAGGGATATGGGTCAGTAGTGGACAGGGATGGTTGGAATTTCATCTCAAATCTTTTCCAAACAAACGATTCTATGATCCCAGCTCACGATCCCAGTTTTCCAACGCCTTTCCCACCCCATGCATCAAGCAAGGATTAAATCCTCCTCTGTGCAACCCCTGGCTCCTACCTGGGAGGGATTTTGCAGCCTGTGAGGCTTCTTGCTGGCACCATGCAAGCCCCAGGGATGCAATGGTGAGAGCTGCACCAGAGCTGGGCATGGTTTGGCTTTCTGGGCTCCGAGTGCACTTTGCCAGCTCACCTGGAGCTTCTCCTCCCCCAGCACCCCCAGATCCTTCTCCTCGGGGCTGCTCCCATCTCTTCACCCCCAGCAACTGAGGGTTGCCCCAACCCAGCTGCAGGACCTTGCACTTGGCCTTACTGAATGAGGTTTGCGCCGTCCCACTTCTCCACCTTCTCAAGGTCAAGTCCCCCCACCCCAGCCCCCACCCTCCAGAAAAAGTTCTGCGCCACTAAATTGTCTGTAATGAACTCCCATTTCTTCCCAGACGTTGTTTTCTCTCGTTGGCCTCATTAAATCCATTTGAAAATGGTTAGAGAAGCACTTTCCCCACGCAAATTAGAGCTGTCGAACCCGGTGACTGCGGCTGAGGGGCGGTGATTGCCGCCTGCCTGCGACCAGGGCTCATTTGCTCAAAGGATTTTGGGTTTTTAGGGGTCACAATAAACTCTGGGAGCATCACACAGGGGCTTTGTCAAAGCATTTCTAATGTGTTGCTCTCCTGAGACCCCACCTGGAGCCCTCTGTCCAGTTCTGGAAACCCCAGGAGGAGATTGAACTGTTGAAGATCTTGCTCATAGAAGTCTTGGCTGCCCCAAGAGGTCAGGTTGGATGTGGCTCGGAGTCCCCTGAGCCAGTGGGAGGTGTCCCTGCCCATGGCAGGGGGTTGGACCTGAATGGGCTTTGAGGTCCCTTCCAATCCAAACCATCGCAGGATTCTGTGAGCATCCCAAATCCCCACAGGTCCCGCAGAAGTAGCTGAATCCAGGTATCCCACACGCCCTTTGCCTCCATACCACTGCAGGGGGCTTGGAACTGGATAACCTTCATGGTCACTTCCATCCCAAACCATTCCATGATTCTTTCTCCCTGCTCTGGGCGTTCTCTGTTGTCTGATAAAGGGTTGAGCTCACCATGGAGCCTGTTCCTGGGAGGCTTGGGATGGATTTCCTCTTCCTTGTCCCTTCTCAATGTGCTGTTTGCAGTGTGTGCCCATGCAGATGTCCATCCATCCATCCATCCATCCATCCATCCATCCATCCATCCATCCATCCATCCAGCTCAATCCTGCACCCACCACCTTCCTCAGGCATTCAACACCCATCCCAGCGGGTGACGGGAGCCTCGCAGCCCCCAACTAGCAATTAGGAGATGGCAATTAGTGTGTGTGAGGGCAAGGGTGACCCGGGAAGCCTCTCCTTGGCATTTTGCTGTTGGGAAGGAGAGAATAAATGATCCATGAAGTTTCCACCAGGCTCTGCTGCCCGCGTGCGCGGGAGCCTTCGGAGCTCATCGTGGAAAGCTTTAATTTTGCCATCAAGTTGATTTTAATGGGTTGGGCGATTATGAGGGAAAGGAATTCAGTTTTCCACTCGCTCTTGTTTATTGCAGTGGAAAAAACCTCACTGGTGTTTGCCCGGGAGTGAGTTTATTCAATAATTGGTGCCCCAAATGGGGCGGTTTTTGTTTGGTCCCATCTTGGAGCCATCAGGGCTGGGAGGAAGGGGCTGGTTGGGCTTTGATTCCCCAAGATGTAGAGGCTTAGGAGCACCAGAAAGCACCTGTGCTTTTGCACAAGAACTCACAGCCTTGCACGAGCCTGCACAGCCCCACACAAGCCCCCATGGCTTTGCACGAGCTTGCACAAGGACTCACAGCCTTGCACAACTACAGCCTTGCATGGGCTTGCACAATCACTCACAGCCTTGCACAATTACTCACAGCCTTGCACGAGCTTTCACAAGCACTCACAGCCTTGCACAATCACTCTCATCCTTGCGTGAGCTTGCACAATCCATCGCAGCCTTGCACAATCACTCTCAGCCTTGCACGAGCTTGCACAATCCATCACAGCCTTGCATGAGCTTGCACAATCCATCACAGCTTTGCACAATCCCTCACAGCCTTGCACGAGCTTTCACAATCCATCACAGCCTTGCACAAGTACTCACAGCCTTGCACGAACTTGCACAATCACTCACAGACTTGCACAGTTACTCTCAGCCTCACACGAGCTTTCACAATCCCTCACAGCCTTGCACAAGCACTCACAACCTTGCAGGAGCTTTCACGGCTTTGCACAAACACACAACAGCCCCGCACAAGCACCCATGGCTTTGCACAAGCACGCACAGCCTTGCACGAGCTTGCACAGCCCCGCACAAGCACGGCTTTGCACAAGCAGTCCACTCCTTGCACACCCAGCTTGGGAGCAGCCGCCCCCGCACTGCGCATGCGCAGGAGACCACGCCCCCGCCCCTCCCGCGAGGCCCACCCTGAGCGCAGCTTCTGCGCATGCGCACAATAAGCCCCGCCCCTCAGCGGCGCGGAAGGGGCGTGGTCTGCGGCACCGCCCCCGCGCAGGCGCAGTGAGCGCGAGCCGCGCCCACAAAGCCTCGCCCCCTTTTCCTGAGGGTGGGGCGACGTCGCGCTGACGTTGAGGGCGTGGTCTCCGCGAAGGGGGGGCGTGGCCTGACGGAAGGGCGTGGTTTATTTGAGGGGCGTGGCCTGAGGCGCCAGTGAGGGGGCGTGGTCTAAACTCGGAGGCGGGGCCTCTGCGCATGCGCCGGCGCCGTTGCCATAGAGACGGCGGCTGCGCGGGAAGCAGGGAGGCTGCGGCAGGTGAGGGATGCTCTGGGCCGGGGGGGGGGGGGGCTTTGGGGGTGTGGGGGGGGTCCCGGCTCGGGGGAGCCCTGCAGGGTCGTTCGAGCGTGAGCGTTTCTGACCGGGGAGGGGGTTCTGAGGGGGGAAGGGGTGGGCAGGTAGGCCCCTTGGAGGAGGTGTCTGAGGGGTTGTGGGTCTGGGGTGGGTGGGAGCATCTGAGGGGCGGGGGGTGTGGGGGGGAAGTTAGGACCACTGAGGGGGGGGGGGGTGGTCTGAAGGGCCAGGGGTCTGTGGCAGAGGGGGGGCGGATGCAGGTGAGCACCTGCAGGTCTGAGGCTGAGGGGCAATGGGTCTATGGGGGGGGGGGTTAGACCCCTTGGGGGGTGGGATGGCGTCTGAGGGGCTGCGAGTCTTGGGGGACTGGGGGTTCAGGTGGGTCCCTGATGGGGGGGAAGGGTACCTGAGGGGCTTTAGGGGTTCTGTGGAAATGAGCCTCTCTCAAGGAGTCCCTGAGCAGGGGTTCTCTTGCTGTGGGGTCCTGGGGAGTCGCCTCTGTGGGGAGGGGCTCTCTGTGGTGGCCATTGGCTCCCTTCGTGGGGGGGGGGAGTCTCTATGCAGGGCTGTTTCTCCAGGGGGTGGGTGTATGAGGGAAAAGGTTGTTCCCTTCCCCTCAGGGTCTCCTTGTTGGCCCAACACAGGCTGAAATCCCATTTACTGACCAGGACTGCTCTTGCTGCCCCTACCGTAGGTTCTGCACCTTTTCTACCACAGCTGCCATGGGTTCTGTGCTTTCCCCCTCCATTAAAAACCCTGCCTCCACGCAGAGGACGAAGGCTGAGGATGATGATGACTTGCTCAATAGCCCAGACCGCGTGGAGGACATCGCCAAGTTTCCGTACGTTGAATTCACGGGGCAGGACAGCATCACCTGCCCCACTTGCCAAGGCACTGGCTGCATTCCCACAGGTGACTAAATATGACAAGAAAACACTGCTCATTTACACAAACGACCCCATATGGAGTCAGTGAACACCTTCTTTTTCCTTCCCAGAGCAGGTAAATGAGTTGGTGGCTCTCATACCCTACAGCGACCAACGGCTTCGCCCACAGAGAACGTAAGCGTGTAGCGAGACTCATCGCACTTTGTGAACAGGGCTCTTTTGTCATTTATGGCTTCATCCAGCCTGCAGGCTCTCCTTCATCTAGGGGGGAGGGTTGTTTTCATCCAAGTAGGCCAACAAATACAATTTGAAGTCTAACTTTAAATGCTTCCTGTGAAATCCCGCTGCGGGGCCAGCGTGGAAACAAAGATTCTACTCACACGCTTCATCCCCGCGCCCTTCACCGAAGCTTTTAGGCAACCACTGCCTTGCCAACAGCACAAATACTGGCTGGGGAAAACACTCTGGGGGCAAAAATGATTCTTTGGTTACTCATTACTGAAAAGTAAACGGTTTAAAGGTGACGGTTTTGAGTAATTTCAGCTGTTGAAGCTGTTAGAGCGGCGCTTCTGTGCCTCTTCCAGGGAAGAACAGCACGTGCTGTTTGCTGCCTGGGTTGGCTTTCAGCTGCAGTGTTGGGGCACAGGGGGTGAGCTCTTCCCTGCCTCTTTCCAGGAAGCTCTATGTCCTGCTGTCAGTGCTGCTCTGCCTCCTGATCTCAGGGCTGGTGGTTTTCTTCCTGTTCCCTCACTCTGTGGTGGTGGAAGACGAAGGGATCAAAGTGGTCCAGGTTTGGTTCGACAAGAAGAACACCATCGTCGTTCTTGCCATCACGGTAACGTTCTTGTGTGTGTGGTTGTTCCTGAGAGGGGGGAATTAACCTGTGCTGAGCTCCCAGGAAGGTCACTGCCACTCAGGGCTCTCCTCCTCCATCCAGGCCACGTTACGGATCAGGAATTCCAACTTCTACTCGGTGACGGTGCCCAGCCTGACGAGCCAAGTGCAGTACATGAACACCGTGGTGGGCACCCAGCAGATCACCAATATCTCCAGCATCCAGCCCTTGAGTGACAAACTGGTACTTGGCTGCCTTTGTGTTTCTTGCAAAACCATCACCAAATCACTGCGCTCCTGTGGGGTAACTTGGCCTTTCCATAGCTTAAAGCTTTGCTCAGCAAAGCAGCCTCACAGCCACAGTAGCCTGTGCTTTACACACACCAGCTGAAGGTAGGAAAGAGTCTGAAAAGGATGCATTTAAGCCATGCTCAAGCTTCATATGTATCCCCTTTTCTCTTTTATAGGTGAATTTCACTGTGAAGGCAGAGCTAGGCGGACCTTTCTCCTATGTCTAGTAAGGATTCACTGCTTTCTTTCTAGAGCTGGGGAGAGGGCAGGTTTAATCTGCTTTAAATAGAATTTGCTTTGGAAATGACTGGGTTCCTGCTCACTTCCTGGAGAGTCACAGTTTGCTAGAAATGACTTGAGAGGCCTCTTTGTTGGGGTGTTGTGTTGGGGGTTCTGGACCGTGTCTTGAGTAAACGCCGAAGGGAAAATACCATCTGAAGATGCTGAGAACCACGAGTGTCTCTGCAAGCCTGGGTAGCTCGTGCTGACCTATTTCTGTGTTTTGATCTCTTCCAGTCTCTTCTGCACGTATCCCAAGGTGAAGGTACACAACATCGTCATCTTCATGAGGTAGGTGCTTCTCAGAAGGGAATTGGTGCCGCAGCAAAGCTCGGGTGCGCAGGGGAAGTCCCACCTGGGTCACTGTGGCACCTTTGAGGCCAGGCTGGTTGACAAAGTTGGGTGAAACGTGGGACAGAGTGGAGAAGGCACTGGATTTCTGCCCGCTGCGCTTTCGCCTGCGGGTGCTGAGCTCCAGGACTGCACTTGCCAGCCCTGCACACCCCTGGCTGCTGCACTGAGTGATCACAGAGTCATGGATGGGTTGGCTTGGAAGGGACCCCAAACCCCACCCAGTTCCAACCCCCTGCCATGGGCAGGGACCCCCCCACACACTGGATTAGGGGGTTCCAAGCCCCATCCAACCCAACCTTGAACACCTCCAGGGATGGGGCAGCCACAGCTTCTCTGGGCAACCTGGCCCAGGGCCTCCCCACCCTCACAGCAAAACATTTCTCCCCAAGCTCTCACCTCAATCTCCCCTCTTTCAGCTCAAAACTGTTCCTCTCATCCTATCCCTGCACTCCCTGATCAAGAGCCCCTCCACAGCTTTCCTGAAGCTCCTTTCAGGCTGCTCTAAGGTCTCTCTGGAGCTTTCTCTTCTCCAGGCTGCACAACCCCAACTTTTTCAACCTGTTGCCATACAGAAGGTGCTCCAGCCCTCGGATCATCTCTGTGGCCTCCTCTGGGCACCTCCAGCAGCTCCAGGTCCTTCCTGTGCCGAGGACTCAACTGAGCAAAAAATCGGATGATCGGCAGCTTCTGAGGGGGAAAAGGAGTGATGGGAGCCAACCCTGCCAGGGATTTTATTTTGATGGAGGAGTTGCTGTCGCTGGTCCTGCCCCCCCTAAACTGTTCTCCCCCTGTTCCAGGACGTCGGTGAAGCTCTCGTACATCGGCCACGTGACGCAGAGCGCGTTGGAAACCTATCACTACATCGACTGCAGCACCAACTCCACGGCTGCCCCGGACCCTCCGCCGTCCCCGTCGGTGAGAGGAGCAGCCCAAGCCAAGGGCAGGCCCTGAGGGCCCAGCTGAGGTGTCCCACGGGTGGGTGATTGTGGAGATGGATTTCTGGAAGGGACCAGGAACTTTCAAATGGAAGCAGAGGGATCGTGAGTGACTTCTGGTAGGAGATGCCGTGAGAGCTCTGGGTCCCTCTTGTGCTTTTCCATGTGCAGTTGGGCTGCTCTGCTGGCCTGTCCACAGAACCCTCTGGGTGTGAGCACACAGATCCCTTCCCAAAGGGATCCTGCTGGCCCTGCCTTCCTCTTTGGTTCTGATGAAACAGCTTTTGGTAGGGAAACCAGACTTTCCAGCTTTGGGTCTGAAGATCCCAAAGGGTTTGAGTTGATATTTGCAGCTGTTTCGAAGCTTAGCTTGATGTTGGACCCTTTTGGGGTAAATTTCATTGGTTCTGTGTGGTTAATTGCTCAGTGCCAGCGTGTTCCTGTCTTGTGAGCCCTGCTTTGAAACTAAAAAGGGGTCATTCCTGTAAGGAACACGCAGAGAAGGTTTCCTTGTGTGTGATTTGCACTGGAAGGAGGCGAAGGAGCCAAAGCCTTCGAAAGGCTCTTTTTCTGCGGTGCAGAGATTTGTTTGCTGAGGCAAACTGACAGCCAAACACCACCTTCTGAATGAAAACAGCCTCAGTAAGCACAGTGACCTTCCTCCTCCTCCTCCCCTCGTGGCTCCAAGCCTCCCCCTCCCCACATTCCCCAGCCGTGGGGGTCTCTGGTGTTTGAAGCCAGGGAGCTCAGAGCTCAGTGTTGCTTTGTCCTTGTGCCTGTGGCGAGCGAGTGCAGATTTAAACTGATTTGGGGGCAGTTTGGTGTTCCAGAGTCTTATCTCCCAGGAGTTTGGCCGTTCCCAAGGGCTGGTGCTGACTGTAAGCAAATAAAGGTGAAGGCTCAGCCCACTGCTGCTTTTCCCATGAAGGATTTCATTCTGCTCCTGCCCTTTGTAGTTTTGATGGCATTTGCTGGCTCTGGCTGCCCTCCTTCCCTCTCTGGTGGGGGGTGGGAATGGAGCACCCTGCAAGGGAAATGAATCAGGGTGGCCTTTGGTGATGGAGCCTTTGCTCTGTGCGAGTGGGAAATGTGACATAAACACACCTGGATATTTTTTAAGAAGGGACATTTCTGCCCAGTGGGCTTTCTAGACCTGAATTCTACTCATTAAAACCAAGTTGTGTGTTACTGTGTCGTGTGGTTGAGGAAAGGCTCTGAATTTCTCCTCTGGAAACCCAGAGTTTGTGCTCCATCCTGTGACTGGTATCACTTCTTTTGCTCAGAAGTACCTGGTTCTTGCTGATAATTCTTTGGGACCGAAAATCAGAACGAGAGGAAGCAGCAAAGCTCCTCTATTCCCACCCAAAGCAGCCGAGACTGCAGCCACTGACCCAGCAGCAGGGGCTGCCACCTCTCCCTGCTCCTCTCCATCACATTTCTCACGTGACTTTTGAACCCCCCCCCCAGTTTATATTGAGCTGAGCTTTATTTTTTTTTGAGGAAGATGCTGAAATCACAAGTTTTGCTCTTTATGCTGAGCTTCTTCCTCTTCAACAGCCCCGTCCTGGCTGATTTCACTTCTCCCTGGGGAGTGCCAGCCTCCTCCTCCCCAGCATTGCTGTTACCCCACAGCTCTCCTGCTCTTGGCCAGCTCTTAACAGCAGGGGATTGCTTTTACCGGGGTGATTTTGGGGTCCTTCCAGGAGGAACCCTAAACCTGCTGCTGGGCTGAGCGGAACCGCTCGGCCCCGACTCCGCTGTGCGACAGCCAGAGCTCTCTCTCATCATTAGGGGTGCCCTGAGGGTCATGTGGTGAAGCACTTGGCCTTTTTCAAGGGCATCTTGTTTTGAAAATCCTTCCTTAATCCCCCAATCCTTTTTAATGAATTTCTCTTGCCAATATTTTTACAAAGGACCCTGGCCCTGTGGAGTCGTGGCCTCAGGTGGAGCGGCTGCTGCTGCGGCGCCAGCTGTGAGTGTTTAAAATTGAGATGAGGGCCCCAAAGTAGCATTTTTAAAAGGGTTTGCTTGGTGGTGTTTTGGGTTTTTTTTAATCCTTTAAAGTCATAATTTCTCTTAATGAAAATCCCCAGTGCTGGTGCTCTCCGTGGAGGCGGAAAACCAGAGGTTTTAACAAAAGAACTGTCATGAAACTCATAAAACCCCAGCCAAGAGCTGCCTATTCCACCCTGCACCTCGAATCCTGGGGTCAGCTTTGGGTCCCTCACTCCAAGAAAGCCCTTGAGGGGTTGGAGCGACTGCGGAGAAGGGAACAGAGCTGGGGAAGGGGCTGGAGAACAGGGGTTGGGGGAGCAGCTGAGGGACCTGGGGGGGGCTTTGGTCTGGAGAAGAGGCTGAGGGGGGACTTCATTTCTCTCTACATCCACCTGAAAGAGGCTGCAGGGATGTGGGAGTTTGATCTCATCTCCCTGGTAGCGACAGGACAAGGGGAAATGGCCTCAGGATACCCCAGGGGAGATTTAGGTTGGAAGGGTCCTCAAAGCCCATCCAGTTCCACCTCCTGCCATGGGCAGGGACACCTCCCACTGGATCAGGGGGCTCCAAGCCCCATCCAACCTTGAACACCTCCAGGGATGGGGCAGCCTCTACTTCCCTGGGCAACCTGGGCCAGGGCCTCCCCCCCCTCACAGCAAAACATTTCTCTCCAAGATCTCACCTCAGTCTCCCCTCTTCCAGCTCAAAACCATTCCCCACATCCTCTCTCTGCACTCCCTGATCAAGAGCCCCTCCCCAGCTTTCCTGGAGCCCCGAGGAAGCTTCAGCCCCCCCAAAATTTTGAGATTTGACCCAAACCCTTCCCTTACCGTGGCTCAGAAAGGAGGAGGACAGAGTCAGACCCCAACAACCGCCGACACAAACCAAGCCCAAACCGCTTCGTACTTTCCACCAAAAGTTTTTTTTCCTTTTTTTTTTTTTTATATCAACTGATGTTAAAAAATACAGACTTGTTTTACAAGAATAGCACCATTTTTTGTTGTATTATACATCACTGCTCCTGCTGGTGATACACGGGATGGGGAGGAGGGAAAGGGGCAGGAGGGGATTCCGTGATACCTGAATTTCCGAGATCCCTTTTGCAGGGAAGGACCATCGTACCGGCCCCTTTCGATTCCCACCTCCCCCTGACCTCAAAAATAGGTCTTACCGAAGAGAATAAATAAATAAAACCGTGGCTTTTTGAATTTTGCAGTTGGAAAGAGGCAGTGGCCCCACGAAGGGCCTGAATCGAGGGGGTCGTTGCAGCCGTTCAGTGCAGAAGTCGTACGAGCGAGTGGAAAGCGCTCAGGTCCTCGGGGAGGAGGGTGGGGTTGGGGCTTGGTTTAAGTTTTCTTTGATGGGATTGGGCTGGATTTTTCTTTTTGTTTTTTTTTAAAAAAAAAAAAACAAACAAACAACAAAACAACAAACCAACCAAACCAACAACAACAAACAAACACACAAATAAAACAACTCTTTTTACAAGAAGCAGACTGGGCCAAGATCCGCACCAAACTCCTGCTCGGCTCCACCAATGTCCATAGGTGCAATATCTACAATGGGCAGGCGCGAGGTCTTCTGCGATCGGTACTCGATGACTGTCTTGCCCCACTTGCCCGTGTGTTTCTGGGGAGAGAAGGAGGAGAAGGGGGGTTCGTGGCTCCTCTTGAGGCCTCCAGAGCTACAGCAACCCCAGGGGTTAAACCCCAACTCGGCCTCTGTGTCTTTCTGTCGCAGACACCCATGGAATGGGTTGGGTTGGAAGGGATCTCAAAGCCCATCCAGTTTTAAGGAACCAGGGACACCTCCCACTGGATCAGGGGCTCCAAGCCCCATCCAACCTGGCCTTGAATATCCAGGGATGGGGCAGCCACCACTGCTCTGGGCAACCTGGGCCAGGGCCTCCCTGCCCTCACAGGAGAACATTTCTCCCCAAGATCTCATCTCAATCTCCCCTCTTTCAGCTCAAAACCCTTCCCCCTCATCCCATCCTATTGGGGGTTGGACTTGATGACCTTTATGGTCCCTTCCAACCCAAACCATTCCTTGATTCCATCCCTGCACTCCCTCATCAGGAGCCCCTCCCCAGCTCTCCTGGAGCCCTGTTCAGGCTGCTCTAAGGTCTCCCCAGAGCCTTTTCTTCTCCACAGTGAACAACCCCAGCTCTCCCAGCCTGTCCTCACAGCAGAGGGGCTCCAGCCCTCGGATCATCTCCACAGCCTCCTCTGGACCTGCTCCAACAGCTCCCTGGCCTTGAACACCTCCAGGGATGGGGCAGCCACCCCTTCTCTGGGCAACCTGTGCCAGGTCCCGCCCTTACCGTGCAACCATCCTCCAGGACGCTGTACGTGAACCTGCTGTTGCCCTCGGCTCTGATCTCCACGTCGTTGGATCCCTGGATGAGGATGGCTTTCTTCAGGTTGCCCGTCTCCTCATCCATGTAGGCGATGCTGTTCTTGCAGTGGTAAGTGATGTTCTGGGAGCCTTCGGTGGACAGGAGGCGCAGGAAGGTCATCTGGATGTGGGCGGTGTTGGGAGCCAGGTCTTCATCGCCGTAGCTAAACTGGAGGGAAGAGGTGAGGCATCAAAGCCTTTCTCAGCCACATTTTGAGGGCAATTCCATACTTTAACGTTCCCAGGTGGCTGCAAAAATCAAAGCCCAACTGCCCCAACTCCAAGCTTTCAATGTATTCCTCTAGAAGAGCCAATCCCTCGTATAACGTCCACCACCACGACCCCAAGGAAGGACATTCCAAGTGGAACACCTTCTGCTTGACCTCCCCTCCCGCTCCCGGCGTCCGGCACCACCCCTGAGCTCCACTTACGTGGAAACCACCATTGATGGTCTCTCCAAACCAGATGTGCTTCTTGTCTTTGGTCTTGCTGGTCCACCAGTTCTTCTTGGGGATGCTCCTGGGGTTGGGGTAGACGCAGGTCTCGCCTGTTTCCATGTTGCAGAAAACTTTGATGGCATCCAAGGTGCAGCCTTGGTTCGGGTCGATCCAGTAGTCTCCTGCAGGTGGGGAGGACAAATGGAGAGTGAACGTAAGGTTCTGGAGATCAGCATCGTGGACCTCACCATCCTCTTGGGTGCAGGAGGGCCAGGAGAAGGGAGGAACGGAGGATCTTACCGCTCTTCCACTCGGGATGGCAAAGCTTGATGTCGCGGCAAGTCCTGGCTGGGTTCTTCTTGGAGCCCTCGGGGCTGCGGATGCTCTCGATCTGGTTGTTGAGGGCCTTGAGCGTGGCGTCCACCTCGACGTCGTGCTGCCGCAGGCCACCAGCAGCCTCGTCCGCCCGCATGTAGCGGATGGGGTCGGGTCCCTTCTCCGGTTGACCCAGCCCAGCGAAAGCTGACATATCGATACCGGTGCCGGGAGGGCCGGGTGGACCAGGGGGACCTGGGTTTCCAGGGGGACCCTACAGGAGAGAGAAGATGCAATCCTGATAGGGCTCCTCTGAGAGCTGCACCTCCCCTTCCCAACCATCGGCAGCGTTTGCACTCACCGCAGGACCGGGTTCGCCGCTGCGGCCACGGGGGCCGGGAGGACCGATGGGGCCGGGCATCCCGTTGGAACCGTCTTTGCCAGAGGGGCCGACGGGGCCGGGGGGACCCTAGGAGAGAGCCCCAAATTGGGGGGGGGGGGGGGTCAGGTGGCAGTGGGGAAGGTGTTGGGGAGCTGTCAGCTCCTGCCGTGAGCCAGGAGGGCTCGAGGATGGAGGTGCCTCCTTCTCCTCCCACCTCCCCAGACACCACGGGTGGGACTCACCCTGGGACCAGAGGGACCAGCAGGACCAGCAGCACCTTGGTCTCCCGAAGGACCCTGGGGAAGAAGTGAGGGAGGATGGATTCAGCTCCACGTCCAGCATCGAGGGATGCTCAGCCCTAGCAGAGCTTTCGCAGGGACTCAGGGCTTCGTCCTGTGGCCACAGCCACCCCAGCTCCAGCAAGGAGGGTCCCAAAGCCAACACTTACGGGTGGTCCGGGAAGGCCCTGCAGCCCGGTGAAGCCACGGTGACCCTTCAGCCCTCTCTCTCCAGCTTCTCCCGTCTCACCCTTGTCACCGCGAGGCCCTTGGGGACCCTGGAAGGGGAGAAGGGGATGTGTCAAGCTCAGTGTGGAAGATCCTTGCCCAGCACACCCCAGGACCCCGTGCCTCACGCACGGGATGAGCCCAGCACCACTCACCGGCATCCCTCGAGCACCAGCAGGACCAGCAGGACCCATGGGACCTTGTGCACCCTGGGCAGAGAAAAGAGGGGAGCTGAAAGGGGGTGGGATGCCAGGGGGGACCCTGTGCCTTCAGGGGTGCCCGAACCGGCCCCGCTGTCCTCCTCGCAGCACCAGGAGTCGGAACGGCATCGTTAAATACTCTCAGGGAGAGAAACAGCATCGAGTAACGATCCTTGCAAATAAACACTGGGGAGGATTTTCCCTGGCTGAGCCTCCTGGCTCTTACAGCTCCCTCGGGCAGAGCCTGTGCGTGGGCAGAGCCCCAACTGCACTCCTGGTGCTCACAAGTCCTTGGGAAGATGCTCATGAGTCCTTGGGAAGACACTCGGAGCCGCTAACGGCACCCACGGCACCAAATCAGCAACAACCGCTGACGGCACCCGCCTGGCCCTCCCAATTACTCCGAGTAGTTAATTACTCCTGGGAGCCACTGCTGTTTCTTCTTCACCTGCACTCAGGGTGGTTCCCATCTCCCCTAAGAAGGTTTCAAACCCAACGAGCCGTTTCCCTCGCCCAGGAGCCGTCACTCACCGTCTCGCCTCTGTCTCCTTGTTTGCCCGTGGGACCCACAGGTCCAGGAGCTCCGGGGGCCCCGGGGGCACCGGGGGCACCAACGGGACCGGTCTCGCCGCGATCGCCCTGTGCCAACACAAGGGGATGCTCAGACCCCACGGATTTGGGGTTTGGAGGAGAGGGCAGAGGGAGAGCGACCGGGGGAGTAGGAGGGTGAGATCACCTTCACGCCGGCCGCGCCGTCTCTACCGGGGGGTCCATCCGCACCTGGATTACCCTGGGAGAGGAAGAGGAGAAACTAAGTCTTGACCCCAGGATGGAGCAGGACATGTGCAAACCTCCCCTTCCCAAGCGAAAAGGAGCCGGTGATTGCTGGGAGTTGAGTGATCATAGGATGGGTCGGCTTGGAAGACACCTCAAAGTCATCCAGTTCCAATCCCATGGGCAGGGACACCTCCCACTGGATCAGGGGGCTCCAAGCCCCATCCAACCTGGCCTTGAACACCTCCAGGGATGGGGCAGCAACAGCTTCTCTGGGCAACCTGGGCCAGGGCCTCCCCATCCTCACAGTCAAAACATTTCTCCCCAAGATCTCACCTCAGTGTCCCCTCTTTCAGCTCAAAACTCTTCCCCCTCTTCCTCTCCCTGCACTCCCTGATCAAGGACCCCTCCCCAGCTTTCCTGGAGCCCCTTTCAGGCTGCTCTAAGGTCTCCCCACAGCCTTCTCCTCTCCAGGCTGAATGACCTCAACTCTCCCAGCCTGTCCTCACAGCAAAGGGGCTCCAGGCCTTGGATCATCTCCGTGGCCTCCTCTGGACTCACTCCAACAGTTCCATCTCCTTCTTATGTTGGGGACTCCAGACCTGGATCCAGGGCTCCAGGTGGGATCTCCCCAGAGTGGAGCAGAGGGGCAGAATCCCCTCCCTCCCCTCTGGTCCCTCTCTTTGGTTCATCCCAGGACACCACTGGTTTCTGGGCTCTGGGTGCCCTTTACCAGCTCCTATGGAGCTTCTCCTCCCCCAGCACCCCAAGTCCTTCTCCCCAGGGCTCTCTCCATCACGTCATCCCCCATCCTCTACGTTCTGGTGCAGCAATCCCTGGCTGCAGGATCAGCAATGTCCAGCACTGCTGTCAGGGCATGATCCTGGGCCCAGCATGGATGGAGGCACCACCCTTCTCCCCCCACCCCGTCCCCACCAGCCCCGCCGCTGCCTACCTCACGCCCAGGTTCACCAGCAGGACCTGTCAGACCAGGGGGACCCACAGGGCCGGGGAGACCTCGGTCACCTGCAGATCCAGGAGCTCCTTGTTTCCCAGGTTCACCCTAATGAAGAGGGGGAGGAAGAAGCCACGAGACAACACGTGTGAGCAGGACAGATCCCACCAAACACCTCATTTCAAGGCTTCCAGACCCCTCCTGCCCACCTAAGCATCAGGTTTTGCTCTGCACCAGCTTTGCAAGACCCCAACCCATACCTAGGATTGGGGTCCCTTGGGGGCTGGTGGCCCCTTGGGGTTGGTGGCCCCGTGACCAGCTCCTCGCAGCTCCCCCGGGGGTTTCCGAGCTTCGGAGCACCCCAAGTCACAGAGCTGAGCCTGGGGAAGCCGAGCTCGGCTGCTCTGACATCACCACCCTGGGGTGGGGACGATGCTGCTGGGGCAAAGGAGGTGGCAGGGGCTGAGGGACACAACTCACCGAGGGCCCCGGCAGCCCGGGGAAGCCTCTCTCTCCGCGCTGACCGGGGAGACCGACGATGCCGCGCTGTCCCGCCAAGCCTTGGGGACCGGGGGGACCGTCAGGACCCTGTGGGGAGGGCAAAGAGTGTGAGGGGTGGGATCAGACCCGGGGGGGGTGGGGGCTCAGCACCCACCGAGCACGGAGGGAGGGGTCTCCCCAGAACACCCACCGCGGGGCCGTCCTGCCCGGGTTCGCCTTTCTCGCCAGGGGGTCCCGCGGGGCCTTGGAGGCCGGGGTCACCGGCACGGCCCGGGGGGCCGGCGTCACCGCGAGCACCTTTGGGACCCTCTTTGCCAGCAGAGCCAGGGGGGCCGGCGGGGCCTGGGTTACCCTGTGGGGGGAGATGGGGGTCAGTGCGAATGGAGATGGGTGTCCCACCCCCATCACCTGCCTCCTGGTGCTGCTCAGGGCTCCAGGGTGGCTCCTGTGCTTGAAGACCCTCAGCAAACCCCCTTTTGATGGGGTGAGGAGGTGCCTGGAGACACCTGGGGGCTGTTATCTTGGACACCCCCCCACCACTTAGCCCTTGGCATGGAGGAAACCACATTCCCTGAGCCCCCAGCCCTGGGGATGAGGGATCCCAGCTGCTTCTGTGCCATCTCAGATGATCCTGGTTGCCCCCCAAACCATCCTGGCTGCTCCTGGGTGATCCCAGCTACTTCCAAGTGTTCCTACTTGTCCCCCTCAAACCACCCTGGCTGCTCCCAAGAGATCTTGGCTGCTCCTGAGGATCCCAGTGCTCCCAAGTGATCCTGGTTGTTCCCCCAAGCCATCCTGGCTGCTCCTGAGGATCCTGGCTGCCCCCAAACAATCCCAACTGCTCCTGGGTGATCCCAGCTACTTCCAAGTGATCCTGTTTGTCCCTCAAGCCACCCCAGCTGCTCCCGAGGATCCCAATGCTCCCAGATGATCCTGGTTGTCCCCGAAGCCACCCCGGCTGCTCCCAGGCAATCCCAGCTCCCCCCACCCCAATGGCTCTGGTTGCCCCCCCAACTCACGTTGGGGCCGGGTGGTCCCACACGGCCGGCAGCGCCGGGGAATCCGGTGGCTCCCTGGGGAAGGAGAAGACAGAGGGGGCTCAGCAGCTGCCCCGTGGCTGCCCCTGCCCACAGCCCCCACCCCCCCTATACTCACAGGGGGGCCCTGGGCACCCCGGGCTCCTTTGGGACCAGTTACACCAGTTGGACCCTGGGAAGAGAAGGAAAACAGGTTAGAATCCTGCTGGGAAGGGGGAGGTTACAGCCCACCTACCCCAAATTTCCAGGGAACAGGGGTCCCCGTGGGGATTTCCCCTCCCTGGTTTTGGGGTCCCCTTTATCGTACCCACCTGTGGGCCAGGTGCTCCAGAGGGACCTTGGGCACCAGGCGTGCCGGCGTCACCTTTCTGCCCGGGTTCTCCTTGCTCTCCTTTGGCACCCGGTTGCCCGTCGGCGCCCTGCGGGAAGTGCCCGCGGTCAGCGGCCGAAGCCACGCGGGGCTCGGGGGGCAACGGGGCCAAATACTCACGGGGGGGCCAGCAAATCCTGCAGGGCCGGGGGCTCCAGGCTCACCACGCTCACCCTGCGAGGGAGAGATGGTGTTAAATTGGCAGGGGTGGGTCGGGTAGCACGGCCAGGGGTGGCATTTGGGGATGCAGGGGGGGGGGGGAACTTACAGGGGCACCGCGGGCACCGGCGGCACCGGATGGACCAGGAGGACCAGATTCACCCTGGAAAAGAAAGGATGTGGAATTGGGGGTGGGGATGTGGTGGTGGCATCTCCTTGGCTCACGGGAGCAGGTCGGGGGGTGCCTGGGCTCTCACCTTCTCGCCGTTGGGGCCAGCGGGGCCGGGGGGACCGATAGGACCTGTCAGACCCTACGGAGGAGACACAGGTGAGGAGGAGGCCCCCAGGAGCACCCTTCGCCGGCCACCCCATGCCCGTCCCCTCCCCGCCCCACTCACGCGGGCGCCGTCCTTCCCGGGGGCTCCTTCGGGACCTTTCTCTCCGACGTCTCCCTGTGGGGTGAGAAGGAGGTGACGTGAGCAGAGCTGGGACCCGACACCCCTCAGCACCCCTCCAGGACCCCCCTCGCTTACTCGGTCGCCCTTGGGACCAGCAATGCCAGCAGCTCCTCTCTCACCGGGCATTCCCTGCAGCCCTGGGGGACCCTGGGCACCGGTGGGGCCGGCGGGGCCGGTTGCACCCTAAAACAGAGCCAAGGGGTGGGTTTTTGGGGTGCCAACCCAGCACGTGGAGAGCCCCAGGCTCATGGCTCCAGCAGAGCCACCAAGCCCCTGCCCCCTTGGCACCCACCTTCGGGCCGTCGGTGCCCGGCGTTCCGGGGAGCCCACGGGGACCTTGAAGTCCTTGCGCCCCAGGAGAGCCACGTTCACCTGGGAAGCCACGTTCACCCTGGGGTGGGGTGGGGACAACGTTAGGAAGAGGCCACGGTGATGGTCACAACGTCCTTTGGATGGGACAGAGGGCAGAGCATCCACCCTGCACCACCACGGAGGGACTGGGATATACTGGGAGGAGAGGAGATGGGTTGCAGCGACCAGGGGTGCTGATGGCCTTGGGTGGGGGTGACCAGGCTCCACCAAGCCCCTGGAGCCCCCCCTAAACCTCCCTGTGGGATGAGGAGAGGTGTCCTGTCCCCCCAGGGTGGGAAAGGTGACACTTACTCTGGGACCGACGAGACCGGGGGCACCGGCTTCTCCAGGAACACCCTGCAATGGGGGGGGGGAGAAAGAGTTGAGGGTCAGTCTCTGGGGGGCTGCTGGGGGTCCTGAACCCCCACTTTGCAGCCAGGAAAAACCTGGGAGGAGGAAAAAAACCTGTGGCCTCACCTGATCTCCGGGTTTGCCGCTCTCGCCGGGGGGACCCGGTGTCCCAGGAAGGCCCTGGGAGGGGAAAGCAGTGAGAGGTCAGTGAGACCCCCAGGAACCCCCAAACATCTCCATGACTCCAGTGCACCCCAAAATCCCCCACCTTTCCATGTGCTCACCTGGAAACCAGAAGGCCCGGGGGCTCCTTGCTCTCCTCTCTCACCCGCGGGACCCTGCGGGAAGGGACGGTGGTGAAGGACCCCAAAACCTCCAGGGGTTCACCCACCCCAGGGTTTTGGAATCCCAGGGAGATTCCCAAGATTCCCAGCTCCACAAGGGCTGGGGAGCACGAAGGCTCCATCAGGTGCAGGGTGGTCTTTTCCCCACTCCTGGGGGGGGGGGGGGGGGGGCTGCAACTCCCAACCCCCCAATTCCAAGCGGGTTTTGGCCCCGGGTGAAGGCGGCTGCGACACTCACGGCGGGTCCAGGGGGTCCAGCAGCTCCTGTCTCACCATCCTTGCCAGGAAGACCCTATGGAGGGGAAACCCCATGGCTGAGCTCCAGGTGTGATGCCCACAGACCCCGTGCCTCAGTTTCCCCACCTGTAGATGCTTCAGGGCACCCCAAGATGGGATTTGGGGGGGGAGCAAAGGGGCAAAACCAACTCACCCGCAGCCCTGGGGCACCAGGGAGTCCTTTCTCACCAGCTTTTCCAGGCTCACCCTAAAAATGAGAAGGGGAAGATGTGATGCCCATGGTCTCCAAGCCCCATTTTTGGGTAAAATAATCCCTCAATACTCACATTTGCACCTTTGGGACCGGGGAAACCCATCACGCCGGGCTGGCCACGAGCACCCTGGGGGCCGGGGGGGCCGGGGCGACCGTCCTCGCCAGGGGAACCCTGAGGGGAGGGAGAGGTCAGCAGGGTCCCCGCGGTGTCCCCACCCCACCCTGACCCCTCCCAGAGCATCACTTACGGTTGGGCCAACTTTGCCTTGAGGACCAGCATCACCCGGGCGGCCGGTGAGACCCTGCGGGGAGGGGGGAGTTGGGGGGGCTGCGGCGGCCGGCCCCAGGGTGGGGGGACACCGAGCACCCCATCCTGCCCAGCTCCCAACCAGGGAGCTCCCCTAACCCCAAGATCATGGTTGCTGAGCCCAAATTCATCTTCGTTCACCCCTAAAAGCCTCTTAACCCCAAACAGCAGCTTTGCCAACCCCTGGATGCATCTTCTTCAACCCCATAGAGCATCTTAATTAGCACCAAGAAGTAGCTTTGTTAAACCTAAAGAGCAGCTTGAGGAACCCCAAATACATCTTCCCTAACCCCAAACTACATTTTAATTAGCACCAAAGAGCAACAAAGGCCCAAAGAGCATCTCAATACCAAAAAGCACCTTGGCTGACCCCAAATGCACCTTAACTAACCCCAAAAATGCCTTATTGACCCCAAACGTACCTTATTGACCCCTAAACACACCTTGACCAACCCCAAAATGCACCTTAACCAGCCCTAAAAGCACCTTATTGACCCCTAAACACACCTTGACCAACCCCAAAATGCACCTTAACCAGCCCTAAAAGCACCTTATTGACCCCAAAAGTGTTTCAGCCAACCCCCAAAGCATCTTGTTGGCACCAAAAGCAAATTATTGACCCCCAAAGTGGCCCAACCACCCTTAGAAGTGCTGTAACCAACCCCAAAAGTGCAAATTATTGACCCTAAAACTGGCTTCACCAACCCCAAAAGCACTTTGTTGACCCCAGAAGTGCCTTAACTAAACCCAAAGACTCCTCGTTGATACCAAAAGCACTTTAACTGATCCCAAAAGCACCTTGCTGACCCCAAAATTGCCCTAACCAACCCAAAAAGCACCTTATCGACCCCCAGAGTGGTTTAACCAATTCTAAAAGCACCTTATTGACCCCAAAAGCACCTTATTGACCCCAGCAGGTCCCCCCACCCTCCCCACAGGATCCTGCCCTGGCTGAGCACTCCCCCAACAGCACAGCAGGGAGCCCCCAGACCCCAGGCACCGCCCAATCCTGCTCTACCCCCCTGTTGGGGTGCAGGATGTGACCCCCCCCACCCAGCTCTTACCCTGGCTCCGGGCAGCCCGGGCTCTCCGGGACGTCCTGGGTCACCTGTGGCACCTTTGGGACCCGCCAGGCCAGCGGGGCCACGCTCGCCCGGAGCGCCCTGTGCAGGAGGAGGGGTGAGTTTGGGGGTTCAGAGGGGGGGTCACCCCCACTTAGACCCCACCCCAACCCATCACCCTGATGTCCCACCTTGGGTCCAGCCAACCCGTCCTGTCCTGGGAAGCCACGATTGCCAGGAGCACCCTAGGGAGGAAGAGGAGGGAGGAATGAAGTCAGGGAGGTTTTGGGGGGGCAGCAGCTCGTTGGGGAGGGGGCGAGGGAGGGGCCCACGCACCCTCTCTCCAGGTGGTCCCACAGGACCAGCAGCACCAGGTTCACCACGAGCTCCTCTCTTGCCTTCCTCACCAGCCGGCCCGGGGGCACCTTGGGGTCCTGCAGGTCCCTGAAGAAGAGGAGAAAAAAGGGGTCACAAGGAGCCTTCATCCCCCCGTGGTGCATTGTGGGGGGGGGTCCTGCCTGCATCCCAACCCCCTCCCCCCACCCTATACCCCCCAGGGGTGCTGCTGGGAGCCCCTTGCCCTGTCCCGCCAGCGCGGCGGGGATCCGGCCCCTGGCATTGAGGTTGGTTAATGAAGCGAGGGGGAAACGGCCCCAGCTTGGGGGGGGGGCAAACACAGCCGCTATTGTTCCCCCCCCCTCACCATGGGAGGGGGGAGACACTGCCCCTCGAGAGGCCTCGTTAGGGGAAGAGGTTCGTTAGACACCACCGAGAGGCTGCAGCCCCGGCGAGGGAGAGAGAAACCACGGGATGGACCCCCCAATGAGGAGGGGGGGTGATGGATGTGACCCCCAAAGTGAGGGGGGAAGTGATGGATGTGACCCCCCCAGCGAAGTCGGGGGGTGCTGGATGTGACCCCCCCAGCCCCACACTCACCGTCTCGCCCTTGGGTCCCTGCTCGCCTTTGAAGCCCGCGATGCCGGGTTCTCCCTGGGGAGAGAGAGAGGGTGGTGGAACCTCATTCCCATCCCCATTCCTGCTCCAGTCCCTACCCCCAAGCCCATCCCCACCTTTGCTCCCGCCTCATCCCTGTCTCCATCCCCATCCCTGTCCCCATCCCTATCCCCATCCTCCTTCTTGACCCATTCAGCCCTCTCCTTGTCCCCGTTCTGATCCTTGTCCTCATCCCTGTCTCCATCCTGATCCTCTTACCTGTGCCTGTCTCTATCTCCAGCCCATCCTCACCCAATCCCATCTTCATCCCCATCTTCACCTGATGCCATATCCATTCCACCCCCATCCTCACCTGATTCCCATCTCCATCTCCATCCTTATCTCCATCCCATCTCATCCATCTCCACCCTAGACCCAGCCAATCCCATCCTCTTCCCCTTCCTCACCTGATCCCATCCCCATCCCCATCCCCATCCCCATCCTCATCCCCATCCTCATCCCCATCCTCATCCCCATCCCCATCCCCATCCCCATCCTCATCCTCATCCTCATCCTCATCCTCATCCTCATCCCCATCCTCATCCTCATCCCCATCCCCATCCCCATCCCCATCCCCATCCTCATCCTCATCCCCATCCTCATCCTCATCCTCATCCTCATCCTCATCCTCATCCCCATCCTCATCCTCATCCCCATCCCCATCCCCATCCTCATCCCCATCCTCATCCCCATCCCCATCCCCATCCTCATCCTCATCCCCATCCCCATCCTCATCCTCATCCTCATCCTCATCCTCATCCTCATCCCCATCCTCATCCCCATCCCCATCCCCATCCCCATCCCCATCCTCATCCTCATCCTCATCCCCATCCTCATCCCCATCCTCATCCCCATCCCCATCCTCATCCTCATCCTCATCCTCATCCTCATCCCCATCCTCATCCCCATCCTCATCCCCATCCCCATCCTCATCCCCATCCCCATCCCCATCCTCATCCTCATCCTCATCCTCATCCTCATCCTCATCCTCATCCTCATCCCCATCCCCATCCTCATCCTCATCCTCATCCTCATCCTCATCCTCATCCTCATCCTCATCCCCATCCTCATCCCCATCCTCATCCCCATCCTCATCCCCATCCCCATCCTCATCCTCATCCCCATCCTCATCCTCATCCTCATCCTCATCCTCATCCTCATCCTCATCCTCATCCTCATCCCCATCCCCATCCTCATCCTCATCCTCATCCTCATCCTCATCCTCATCCTCATCCTCATCCTCATCCTCATCCCCATCCTCATCCTCATCCCCATCCTCATCCTCATCCTCATCCTCATCCCCATCCTCATCCTCATCCTCATCCTCATCCTCATCCTCATCCCCATCCTCATCCTCATCCTCATCCTCATCCATCCTCATCCTCATCCTCCTCCAATCCCATCTCCCTGTCTCATCCGAACCCCATCCTCGGTGACCCCTTTGAGGACCAAGGAGCAGGTGACCTTGGAGTGACCCAGGGGTGACCGGAAGGGGGACCCAAAAGGGGAGGTGGGAATGGGGGCCTGAGGCAGAGTGGGTGGGGCCAGGATGAGGTCCCCACCTCGGGGGGCTCTCGGGGAGCTCTTGGGGGGTCTCTTACCGTCTGTCCCTTGGGTCCCAGTGGGCCAGTGGCTCCTTGGGGTCCGGGTGGGCCGCGGGGTCCGGGGAAGCCTGGAGCACCGGCGATGCCGGGGGCACCCTGTGAGGAATGAGGTGTCATTGGAGGGGAGGGGACACAGCATCCCCCCAGCGTCCCCCCCATGTCCCCTGTGTCCTCCCGCATCCCCCAGCATCCCCCGTGTCCACCAGCATCCCCCAGAGTCCCCCAGTATCCCCACATCCCCCAGTGTTCCAACGTCCCCCAGCAACCCTCAGTGTCCTCCAACACCTCCATGTCCCACGTGCATCCCCTGTCCCCAGTATCCCCAGTATCCCCAGTGTCCCCCAGCACCCCCAGAGTCCCCAGCACCCCCACACCCTCCTCAGCCCACGTCCCCACGTCCCCACGCCCCCCACCATCCCACGTTCCCCAGCATACCCCCAGTATCCCCCAGCACCCCCCAGTATCCCCCAGTACCCCCAGAGTCCCCAGGACCCTCACACCCTCCTCAGCCCACATCCCCACGCCCCCCACCATCCCCCCAGTATCCCCAGTACCCCCAGAGTCCCCAGCACCCCCAGACCCTCCTCAGCCCACATCCCCACGCCCCCCCACCATCCCCCCAGTATCCCCCAGCACCCCCAGAGTCCCCAGCACCCCCACACCCTCCTCAGCCCATGTCCCCACGCCCCCCACCATCCCACGTTCCCCAGCATCCCCCCAGTATCCCCCAGCACCCCCAGTGTTCCCAGCATCCCCAGCACCCCCAGAGTCCCCAGCACCCCCACACCCTCCCCAGCCCACGTCCCCACGCCCCCCACCATCCCCCCAGTATCCCCAGCACCCCCAGAGTCCCCAGCACCCCTACACCCTCCCCAGCCCACGTCCCCACGCCCCCCACCATCCCCCCAGTATCCCCAGCACCCACAAGATTCCCCTCCCCCCCCCCCAATCCTCCTGCACCGCCGCCTCCCTCCCAGTCCCCAGGGTCCCCTCGTGTCCCCACATCCCAGGGCTGCCCCCCCTAAGCCCAGCACCCCCTCCCCAGGGGCTCAGGACCCCCCCAGCCGTACTCACCGCCGAGCCCTTTGCGCCGGGAATGCCGTCGGTTCCTGGGTTACCCTAAAAGAAGCCTCCGGGACTCAGTTTCCCCCTCACCCAGCAGAGAACGCACCCCAACCCCCCCCCCCACTGCTCTCAGGATCAGTCCCATCCCTGTGGCCCCCCACGAGACACCGCGGGGGGGGGACAGGACACCCCCAAATCACTGCAAAGGGGGGGGACACACAACAAATGCCACCACTTACAGGGGCACCAGCAGGGCCAGGAGAGCCGGGGGTGCCGGATTCGCCGCGGGGTCCCTGGGCACCCTCGGGTCCTCGTGCACCGGTGGGACCAGCTTCACCCTGGTGGGGGGGGGGGGGGGGGTGGAGAAAAAGGGGTGAGGGGGGGCAAACAGGCACCGTGCCTCAGTTTGCCCCCCCCGGGAGCAGCCCCTTCCCCGTTACCTTCGAACCGGGGGCGCCGGGGAAGCCGGGGGCTCCAGCTGGGCCAACGGGTCCCTGGGTGGGGGGGTGAGGAGAAGAGAGTGAGGGTCAGGGGGGGCTTTTGGGGGGCTTTGGGGGGGGGACACACGGGGTCCCGTAGCCCCAAGAAGGGGCCAAGTAGCCCTTTACTCACGGGGGGTCCAGCGGGGCCGGGGAGGCCATCGTTACCACGAGCACCCTGTGGGGGGAGATGGGGGGGGAGTCATGGGGGGCACAGCCAGGGGGATCCCCCTCTCTGCCACAGGGGTGTCCCCGGGGTGTCCCCCACCCAGTGCCACACTCACCGCAGCACCCGAGGGGCCGGGACGTCCTCGCTCACCGGGCAGCCCGCGGGGACCCTGGGGGGGGGGGGGGGGGACACAAACAATGGGGGGTCAGGGTCTGGGGGGGGGCAATACCCCAACTGCCCCCACCCCAACTGCCCCCACCCCAACTGCCCCCTGCCCTGCCCCTGTGCCCCAGTTTCACCCCCCAAGGACTCACCATGGGGCCAGGGGAGCCGTTCTCACCGGGGGAACCGGATTCGCCCTGTGGGGAATGGAAAGAGGGTGAGACCCGGGCGGGGGGGGGGGCAGCACCCGCAGCCACGATGCCACGGAGATGGGCACCGGGTCCAACGCCATGGAGATGGGCACCAGACCCAATGCCAAAGGGATGGACACCAGCCCAAACATCACGGAGACGGGCACCACACCAGCCCTGATGTCATGGAGATGGGCAGCAGCCCCAGTACCAAGGGAATGGGCACCAGCCCTGATGCCAAGGGGATGGGCACTGGTCCCAGTGACATGGAGATGGGCACCAGCCCCAACACCACAGGGTTGGGCACCAGAGCCGACGCCAACGGGATGAGCACCAGCCCCAGTGCCAAGGGGATGGGCACCAGATCCAACTCCACAGGGATGGGCACTGCACCAGCCCTGATGCCAAGGGAATGGGCACCAGCCCAGATGTCATGGAGATGGGCACCAGACCCAGTGTCGTGGAGATCAGCAGCAGCCCCAGTGCCAAGGGGATGGACACCAGATCCATAGCCATCAAGATGGACACCAGATTCAAAGTCATGGAGATGGGCACCAGCCCCAGCACCAAGGGGATGGGCACCAGCCCTGATGCCACCAGGATGGTGACCCTGCAGCTCCAGCAACCCAAGGTCGGTCGGCCAACACTCACCTTGGCTCCAGGAGCCCCTGCCTCTCCCTTGGCACCATCCAAGCCGGGGTAGCCCTGGGGACAGAGAGTGGGGGGATTCACCCTCTGTGCCACCGCGTGACGGGGGCATCGGGGGAGGGGGGGTGCAGTGTGGGGGGGTCCCACTTACTCGATGCCCTTTCACTCCGGGCAGACCGGGTGTCCCGGGAAAGCCGCGCGCGCCCTGCGAGGGAGAAGAGAGAGAAGGGTTGGAGGGGGCATGGAGGGGGGAATGAGGGGGGGGACACATCCAGCTCAGCACCCCCAGCGTTACCTGGGGGCCGGGGGGGCCACGTTCGCCAGCTTTGCCAGGTTTTCCTGTCTCGCCCTGTGGGAAAATGAAATTGGGGAGGGGGGGGGGACACAGATAAAATCCCCCCCGTTGGCTCTGTTGGCTGCCACGAGTCGCCCGTTCTCAGCCACCAAGACTCACATCGTCACCGGGTTTGCCAGGAGGTCCTGGTGGTCCTCGGGGACCCATCGGACCCTAAAGGGGGGCAGAGAGGCAGTGGGTGGGTGGGAAGGGGGTGCCAAGGTGGGGGGGATTAAGGGGATGAGGAGGGGGGAACTCACAGCAGCGCCGGGCTCGCCGGGTTCACCGGGGTTGCCTTGGAATCCTTGGGGACCCTGGAAGGGATGTGGTGGCATCAGTGGGGTGGTGGGGTGTCCACCCAGAGACCCCCGAGATGGGGGAGGGCTGGGGGGGGGGGGTACTTACAGGAGCACCTGAAGGTCCTGGGGGGCCACGGGGTCCCATGGGGCCCTGGGGGGAAAAGAAGAGAAAACAGTGTTGGGGGGGGTGGGGGAGCATCAGAAGGGTCCCCAAAACTGGGGATGGAAGCATTGTTGGTGATGCAGGGTCCCCAGTGTCCCCAGATGGGATGGCTCATTGTGTCCCACTGGGGAAGGGGGCTTGGGGGGCCCCGGGGGGGGGGGTGTCCCTTACCATGGGGCCCTGCATGACGCCCATCTGGGCGCCTCCAGCCTTCTCATCGAAGCCTCCGGCCATCTGTGCCGCGAAGTTCTGAAAGGGGTGGGGGGAAAGTTAAGCAAACCCATCACCCCCAAAATCCCCTCTTTTCAGCCCCCAAAAAAGAACAGCTCACTACTCACTCCACCAAGACCAGGGAGGCCAGGAGGACCCGGGGGGCCGGCGGGGCCAGGATTGCCAGGGGTGCCAGGTTCTCCATCCCTGCCACGGGGACCAGGAGCACCCTGAGGGGAGGGGGAGAAAAAGGAGGGGAGGAAAAAATGTGGAGGGGGGGTGTGAGAAAAATGGAGAGGGGGCAGAAAAAGGGAGGGGATGAGAAAAAGGGGGGGGGGGAGAAAAAGTGGAGGGGGGAAGGGAAAAAGGCAGAGTGAGAGAAAGTGGGGTGAGAAAAAGGGGGGGTGAGAAAGAGGAGGGAAGAGAAAAGGGGGGGAAGAGAAAAGGGGGGTGAGAAGGTGGAATGAGAAAAGGAGCGGGGAGGAAAAGGGGGTGAGAAAAGGGGAGATGAGAAAAAGAGGGGTGAGAAAAGGGGGGGAGAGGAAAGGGGGGGTTGAAAAAGGGGGATAAGAATAAGGGGGGATGAGTAAAAGGGGAGGGATTAGAAAAGGGGGAGTTAGAATTGGGGGGGAAGGTGGAATGAGAAAAATGGGGGGATGAGAAAAAGGAGGGTGGGGTGGAGAAAATAGGGGGTTAGGAAAAGGGGGGGCCATCCATGTGCCGAGTGTGTCCGTCCTCTGCTGCACTGGGGGGGATTTTGTTGGGGTGGGGGTTGCTCTCACCTTCTCCCCTTTCTCGCCGCGGTCCCCTCGCTGTCCCTGCTCACCTGCCGGGCCCTGTAAGAGAGGGGGGGTCAGCTCTCCCCCCACATCCCCCAGAACCCCCCCCCTCCCCCAAATATTCCAGCAATGCGCCCGGAGACACGACGCGCTCCCACCTGTGGTCCCGGAGGGCCTCGGGGTCCTACGACCTGGGAGGGGGGGAGGAAACAGAAAGGTGGGGGTGAGATGGGTGCAAAAGGGACTCCCCCCCCCCCCCCAAATCATCAGGGACACCCCCCACCCCGTGTTTTGGAGGTGTGTCCCCCCCCACCTGGGGCACTTACATCTTTGATGTCACCGGGTTCACCCTTCTGTCCCTGCAAGGTGAAGGATGGGGTGAGCCAAGGGGGGGCCCCCAAACTCCGCCCCCTAAATTTCCCCCCCCAAAAGGAACAACTCCTCCCCCCCAAAGGTGACAACTCCCCCCCCCCCCCCAAAGAGGTGACAGCCCCCCGTGACACGTGACAGACTTTTGCCCCATGCAGATGCCATGGGGTCCTGTCTTGCCCCACCCCACCCCCCCCGTCCCCTTTTGGGGTAAAACCTCAGGAAATTGGGACCGCAGCAAGGGGAGGGTCCCAAACTCACCTTGGGACCAGGCTGCCCTGTTGGAAAACAAAGGAATAAAGAGAAATTAGGAGGGAGGGGGGAACTTGGAGGGAAGGAGACACACGAGGCTCCTCCATCCCCACCCCAGGGGTGGTGGTGATGCTGCTGGGGGGCTGTGGGGCCAAACTGGGGGGCACAGGAGCGCGGGGGCTCCCCCGAAGCTGAGGGGGTGAGGGGGGCACAAAGCAGGGTTCAGCATGCGGGAGGGGGCCACGCGGTTTTGGAGGTCGGGGCGGGGGGCTCAACCCTTCACCCCTTCCCCAGAGAGGGCAGGGAAGGGTTAAAAAAAGGCAACTTTGGGCATTGGGGGGGTTCAAGGAATTGGGGTTTGGGTCCTTTTTTTTGGGGGGGGGCCATGTTCCATCATTCCAGGTGAATTGTCATAATTTTGGGGACAGAAACCCCATTATGAACATCCCCTTTGCTGGGATACCTGGGGGGTCCATGGTTGTGGGGCCCCTCCTGCACCCCAAACTCATCCATTCTGGATGGATTTGACCCAAAATACCCCAAACCCATTGGTTCTTGATGGATTTGACCCAAACCCCATCCATTCTTGATGGATTTGATTCAAATTATCAATGAATTTGACCCACAACACCGAAAAAAACATCTGTTCTCAGTGGATTTGGCCCAAAACTCATCCATTCTCAATGGATTTGGTTCAAAACAGCCCAAAACCATTGGTTCTCAATGAATTTGGCCCAAAATTCATCCATTCTTGATGGATTTGGTTCAAAACAGCCCAAAACAATCGGTTCTCAATGGATTTGGCCCAAAACTCATCCATTCTTAATGGATTTGGTTCAAAACCAGCCCAAAACCATTGGTTCTCAATGAATTTGACCCAAAACTTATCCGTTCCCAATGGATTGATTCAAAACACCCCAAACCTCATCCATTCCCGACGGATTTGATGCAAAACTCCCCAAACCCATCAGTTCTCAATGAATTTGATTCAAAACACCCCAAACCCATCAGTTCTCCATGGATTTGACCCAAAACACCCCAAACCCATCAGTTCTCCATGGATTTGACCCAAAACACCCATAACTCATCCATTCTCAATGGATTTGATTCAAAACACCCCCAAAACCATCCATTCTCAATGGGTTTGACCCAAAACACCCCAAACCCCTCCAGCTTTGACACCGGCTGCGATTTGGAGGTCAATAAAGATTATTTTTCCACCCTTGGATGATTTTTTTTTTGTTTGATTTTTTTTTTTTTTGACCAAGTTGCCTTTTCCTTGGGGGGGGGGGGGGGGGGGGGGGGGGGGGGGGGCAGGGGCAGGGGGAGATCCCCAGAAAGCCCATCCATGGCCGGGTAATTTATTTATTAACGAAGGAGAGGGTGAATAAATAAATTACAACCGCTGGGTTGGTCAGTGGGCAAATGGGGCAGCACTCTCCGAAGGGGATTTCGGGGCTGGGGCAGTCGTGGAGGTCCTCGCAGATGATCTCGTCGCACAGGACGGTCGCCGGTGTCGCAGACGCAGATCCGGCACGGCTCCGGTTTCCACACGTCCTTGTCGCTATAGCTTCTGCCCGTCCTGCAGGCAGCTGCCCCCGGGGGCTGCGGGGAGAAG
>JAUMJJ010000628.1:0-61546 GCA_033556795.1 Tapera naevia | reverse complement strand
GGGGCGGCTCCGCGCTCTGCGTGCGCCCCCCCCCCCCTTTCCCTCCCCCCCCCCCCCCCCCCGCGGGTGAGAAAAAAGAGCGCCCGGCGGGCTGATACACGCGCGAGGCGAACACACAGACACACACACACACAAAAAGGGGACCTGGACGGCGGAGGGATATGGTGACGTCACTTCCGCCTGAGCCGAGGACGCGCGCGGCGATTGGCGGACAGTGCGGTGACGTCACTCGGGGGGGCGGGCGCAGAGCGCGCCTCCGGCCCTGGCGGGGTTCGGGCGCTGCGAGCGGCGCCGGGCGGGACGGGACCGCTGAGCATCCCGGCCCTCCTCCTCCCCCCCCGGGGCGGCCCCGTGTCCCCAGATCAGCCCCTCCTCAGCGCCCCCCTAAGCCCCCCCTCTGTACCCCTTTTCCCTCAGCCCCTCAGTTTCCCCCTCCTCAGCGCGCGCCCCTCAGCGCCCCCCACTCAGTGCTTCCCCCCCAACAGGGCCCTCTCAGCCCCCTCCTTCGCCCCCCCCCGCCCCGCAGCGCCCCCCGGCCTTCAACCCGCTCCCCCCCCCCCCCCCAATACTCCCCCTTCAGTGCCCCCACAGTCCCCCTCGCCTCCCCCCGCAGAGTCCTCTGTGTCCCCACCTCGGCCCCCCCTCAGCCAACCCTTTGGTCAGGGAGTGCAGGGACAGGACGAGAACGGTTTTGAGCTGAAAGAGGAGAGATTGAGGTGAGGTATCAGGGAGAAATGTTTTGCTGTGAGGGTGGGGAGGCCCTGGCCCAGGTTGCCCAGGGTTGTGGCTGCTCCATCCCTGGAGGTGTTCAAGGCCAGGCTGGATGGGGCCTGGAGCCTCCTGATCCACTGGAAGGTGTCCCTGCCTGTGGAACTGGATGGGCTTTGAGGTCCCTTCCAACCCAAACCATACCACGGTTCTAATGTGAGGAGAATACTGATGTGGTTATGGGACTAAAACCCATCCTCTGTGGAGATCAATGTGTGTGAGAGCCAGTGGTGGTCAAACACAGATTTGGGGGCCATGTCCTCAAACAACCAGATCGATGAGGGAGACTTCCAAGGACCCAAACATTGCTGGAGGCATTTTCGATGAGACTGTTCTTCATTTTGTGGCCCTTCTGTGGGACTTGTTTCAAAAGCTGGCACAGGTTCCATCCTCCAGGATGGCTTTGATGGGGGAGGTTGAGGGTTACACAGCCGTAAACTTCTCCAAAGCGTCAGTGGAGGTTTCCTGGGAGGCGGGATAGAGGCAGATGGATATGGCAGTAAAGACATCAGGAGCTCCGTGCCTGTTGTGAGGGTTCTGCTCAAGCCTGTGTCCAACTTCACGTCTTTAAATGATCCAAATACCATCAACATAATGATATAAATGCTTAAAGTTGTGCATTCCCTTAAGTACGTCACTGGATTGTTGCCATCCGCGCTCCCCCTGCCATCAAGCCAATGTACGGCAGCGACGGCTTTTCTCTCGCATCAATTCAGGCAGTTCATGTCTTTAATAATGGACTTATTATTGTGATTGTATCTTTAATAATGAAGTTCTTACTGTGAATAATTTAGTTATGATGGGACATAAAGCTTTTAACTGTGTATGGTATGGACGGAATATTGCAGATGGCCGGGATAAAAGGGATAATGCAGCTTTTTGTTAATTGTGCAGGTATTTAACAAAAATCTAAGTATACCTTTTATAACTCTAACACTCATATCTTTGGGATGCTGTTTTATTTATCCCTAGAACACTCTTATCAATTGTTAAGTGGGGTGCTCCCCATCAGACCCCCTTGCTGTGCCCTCCATGAATTGCTGGACTGTGATTTATTGTCCTGCAGTTCATTAAAGTAGCACATTAATTTTCTTTTGATGGTCTTGACGAGTTCCCAGTCGTTCTTCTGCTTTGCACAATGTGTCAGGCTGCTTCTCCTCACGCTGGAGGGCAGCATTTGCATTTAACCATCCCTCTGTCACCTATAGATCATATATGCACTCAACGCAGAGCCACCTTCCCTTCTGGGGCTCTGCCATTGGCGATAGCGACAAACATCATCCCCGCTGGCTCTTTTAATGCTTTGCACAAATGGGTCACTGTGATGCCTGAGGATGCTTATTAATTGGTTCCGTGCTCAATTTAATTCTCAAATAAATGGTAACTCTCTTACATTTACAAGGTGTAACGCAGACCATGGGTTTTTCTTAATTTATAGCGATATATTTCTCCCTTTTTTTTCCAAAATTTCTCTGTGATAACGGAATAGGGTGGAAGTTTCTCCCCCTGCCTGCTGCTAGGCACTGAGTATTTGAGGGATACTAATGTGCATTACAGCCCAGCTCCTCAGCAGGTAGAGAGCTCTATTCTGAGACAGCCCAGTTGAGCAACCAAAGCACAAATAGGGATGAGGTTTTTTTCCCTGAAAAACTGCCAAGGCACGGCAAATTGTACTGACAGCTGATATTATTGGTCCTGAAAGGATGACAATATTACCTACTATCTGTGAGCTAATTACTTAGGCAAATAACCTGCCACTGCTGAAGAAACCTACTCAAGGGAGGGCTTAATAAAACCAGAGTCAGAGGCCTTGAGCCTGCAGGACTCTGGGATTTGGCCTGGGATCAAGATGTTTCTCCACAGGAAGCTGTTGTGGCTATAAAAATGTCTGTCTCTTTAATCACTGGTTTTGTTTGTCTTGTCAAGTCCCAGCTGAGATTTCCCTTCGCAGCTTCACTGAACATCTGGTTGTTGTCATTTCATTATTATCAGCCCTCAAGTAAAAGATCAGGGTCTCCAAGATGGTGCAATTTCTTTAAACATTATGGAATTATTAAAAACAATTTTGAACTCGGTTCGGCTTTCAGCCGCGAGCTCTCCATAACCACGAGGCTCAGCACGTTGCCTTCTCAAAAGCAAAACTGATCCCTTTGGATAGCAGAGCTGTGGGTTTAACAGAAATCTCTACAGTAAGACTGTGAGAACCTTTGAAAGTTGTCGAAAGCGGCATTTATCATTACACGTGGAGATATTTAGCTCTGGTTGCCAATGGAATCGCCGTACAGATGCTGTAATTTGTGTAACAATTAAGAACAATGGTGTGGTTTGCAAATATTGGTGATGGTGGAAGGTGGCTCTCAGTGTTTGTGCTGCAGACGATCGCTTTGCCAGCCTGACATGGGTTAATGCACCAAGACTTGTGTCCTTGCCGGTGTGAGACAAACTCGGTCTTGAGTAGATATTGTACATTGAATTTAAGAGCATTCACGTGGCAAGGTTCATGCACAGCAATTAAAAAATTTACATTTAGTGCTTGGCTGGAAAGCGTTGGGGTTGGTTTTCTTGAGCTTGAGGTTATGGAGTAAATACTGATTGTTAAAAATGTGTTAACTCCTCATGGGTGGAATGAGGTGTGTCACGAAAAAATAATGTTAGTTATTTCACAACACAGGATTTACAATGCAAACTTAAAGGCAACCAAGTTTAGTTTGTATCAGCATAAAAGAGGATTGTATTTAATTTATATCAACACCCTTACCTGTAGCTTTTATTAAGGAGTGCTTGGCTTTGCAAACACAATGGCCTCAATATTGTTCCTGGTTGTAATTCTTCACCAAATCTCATTCCACCCTCACCCCGCTGGTGCTGGGAGGTTTTCCCAGTGCCTGTTGGTGACCCGACTCTCGCTTGTTGTGTGTGGTTTTCCTTCCCCGTCCTCCTCAGAGTGAGGGAATCTGTCCCTGTGGATCACTCGAGCTTTTTGATTTGGGGTTTTGTTTTGTATGGTGATTGTGTTTCTTTTTTCCTTTGCTTTAACATGTTCTGCACAATGAAAGAAATAACGTTACTGTTGTAAATGCAATCGCCTGCATGCAGACAATGTCCTCTGTGATGTTTTTGCCTGAGGTTTGCAAGGTTTTTCCTGTTCTGTTAAGATTGAGTTAAACTGACACAAAGTTTTCATAAATTTTAAAGGGATAAAACTTTGGTATCAAACTGCCTATGGAGCCCAACACCCCGCAGGGGATTCCTGGTTGCTGTGTTCTTTGCAATGAAATTTGAATTTTTGTTCTGGAGAGAGGCCTGGGACCTTTCTTTTGTGTTTGCTCTGTTCCTGGGATGGAAATATGAGCGTGATATAAAGGTCCTGAACCTACTCCTGAAGAGGGTTTGCATGACAAACTGTGCAAACAGAACACATAACTTTGGGTTGCTTAATTCTGTAAACACGTTACTGAGTTCAAGAAGGCAGATGGAAAGGCTGACAGATGGCAGCTTGAAACTTGTCCAGTGAAGAAATTATTTCTGACTCTGTTTTCATCTAATTTTACATGAACTTTTTGATAGATACCCCATTCAATTCATAATAGTTAATAAATATAATTCATTCTTTTGTACCAGGCCTCTCAGTAACAGATGAGGGACCCAATATTCCGCACGCTGTACGTAGGTGAGATACAGGACATTGGTCAAACCAGAGAGCTCACAGTTTATTGTTCTGCTCTACATGTAGTGATGGATTTTGGCCATCTTACAAGCCAGGACATGCCAATGGGTTGGTAAAAGTGTTCTGCTTTGACAAAGTACATTTGCCAGTCTCGGTGATGACACTTCAGTGAGATGTGGGATGCAGGGTACGAACCCAGACTCGCCCTTGTCTTGGGGTGTTGCAGGAGGCTGAGGTGCAGCTATGGGGTCACCACAGGAGGAGCTGTGCAGAAGATGCCAAAGGGTGCAGGTCGGCCCGTGAAGAACCAGGGGAAGGTCCTTGTGGCTGCTCATCTTCAGTTTTTTGATGCAGTCCTATTTCACGTTTCCACCAGTGTCTTCCTGACCCCTTTGGCACACAGATCTTCCAACCTCAAGCGCTTCTGGAGCTGCCCAGCCTCAGGCTGTCTCCAAGATCTGTTCCAAAACCTCCAGGTGTGTCCAAACTCAGCTTGGACTCTCTGGTTTTGTGTTTGTGATGGGCACATCCCAAGCTGGGCAGTGGATCCCACTGCCTCCACAGTGGCAGGAGGTGTGAGCCTGGGGTGCTGATGGTTCGATACTCATACAGTTTTCATCCTGAACAATATTGCATTCTTTGTTGGGTCAGATAACTTAAATAGAAGTAAACTATTGTGCATTTTTGTGCTGTTTGCATTATGTGCTTCCCCTGCTCTCCCTTCTTCCTTGCACGGGACCTCAGCAAATGCAGACGGGACCTCAGCAAATGCAGACAGGACTGGCTGTCACGCTGACCTCAAAACTTGTGGTGATTTTGGTGGCAGCAGCAGGAGCTCATTGCTGGGAATGACTGAATTCTCACCTGTCCTGCCTTGAATTCTGGTTGTAGATCCTGAAACTGAAGTGATGTCAGTGAGCTCCTGTTCGGCCTTGGGGTCACTTTGGTGTCCACAGGATTCTCAGAAGTGCTGGTTGGAGCACACAGGTCTGAGTAAGGGATCAGAGCTCTCAAACGCTGTTTGCTGAGGGAGCTCTTTAGTTACCATTTCACAGCATCTCCTGAGAGCTCTATGAAATAAATTGCTCACATTTTAAAATAGTGGCTTAAAAAAACACAGAATCAACTTAAGTGTAGTGAAGTAGTGGTTTAAAATGAAAGGTTGAGAAGGGGAGGAACTGTGGGGCAGACCAGGCTGTATCTGAGGAGGGGAAGACCAGAGAGAGAAGCAGATATGCGTGAGACTCTTAATCAAAGATGAACAGTCCAACCGACATGGAGGATTTGTGGGCAAAAATAATAAAAATGCCTTTTTGAAAAGAAATTATCTTTAAAATGCTTGTTTTGAAGCCGTTAGCCCCTCAGATGAGGTGAGAGAGATGTGACTGGGATGGCCCATCAGGCGGTTCCAGTACCTGGCTGCAGCCCTGGAGGAGTGAACCCAAAATTTAGAGAAAAGCATTTTTGAGCAGCAGTTGGTTTGCACAATGTTGCGCTGGCAGCGTGAAGTGGTGAACAAGTTACTGGCTGCAATTGTCTGGTTTATGTTTGGGAAGAAAATGCTCCGTTCACTACATAAATCGAAGTAACAGTTGGTTAGGGGTGGTTTATCGGCTCTCCTGACATTTTTGGCTTAATGAGGGAATTGCTGAAATAGCTCCAGTGTTTCCATTTTTCTGCTGTTTCTGTTGGCTTTAATGTGAAGGGCAGAGGAAGTGGGGAAGGTTGTAAAACATGGTGACCTCTCTCAAGGAGGTTTTGGAGATGGCAGAGGGAACAAAAAGGGCTGTCCTGTAAAAAATCAGTGGGAAATACTAGACTAACTGTTATTAGGGACAGTTTCGCAGAATCCCAGATGGAATAAAGCATGAAATCCAGGTTTTTCAATATTCAGGGCAGCTGCAAAGAGCCATGAAGTGTTAAAACCACTGCTGCCTGCCAAACCAGCCGCGCTGAGCACTGGAGCCAGCCTGGCACGCGCTGGCACCCAGAGAAGATGAAACATTGCCCGGAGCAAGAGGTTTTCAGCCCAACAGATTCCCCTTTGCTGTTCGAAAGCGTACGGCACTCTCTGTGCGAGGGTGGCTGCTCGGGTAGGAAATCCCCAGATACCCATCTCTGGAACAGAAAGCGGAGCAGGTGGGAAGTGCAGCAGCCCTCGGAGCCAGGAGCAGCAGAGGACGGGGGCCAAGTAGAGCTTTGGCAGCTCTCTCCGCTCTCTCCCAGGAAGTAGAAGCTGGATTTCTGTCCCCGTTCTCTGGATCCTCCCCTTGGCAGTCTCTCCCTGCTCCCCCCCGCCCCTTCGCTCCCGTATATCTGAGCCTCTCCAGGCAGCTCTTGCCTCACAGAAATCCAGACCAGGCGGCCGTGCTTCCTCTCGCGCACACCCGGCAGCCCGGAACGCCTGATCCAACATGGGTAAGAGATCCAGCCTGTGGATCCCACCGGGATCTGCTGCTGTTGGCTACAGCTCTGCACTGCAAACTCAGCCGCAGGGGCCCACGGGTTCGTTAGAGCCCATGGGTTCATTAGCAGAGTGGACTGGTGAGCTGAGACATGGGACTGAAGTTCAACATTTCCTCGACTGCTGAAAGGTTTAAATATGGAGCTGTAACGCCCTCTGTAAATGCCTTTTGTGCCGTTAACTGTCTCTCCTCATATCTCAGTGTTTGGAAACCACAGCTGGCGTTTGGGCTGCTGCTCCGGTTCACCGTGAGCCTGAGGGACTCTTGGGAAGATTGTCAGGAAACCGAGGACTGGAATTTAACTGTTTGCTTGTACTTTTGTGCTAGTCTGTATAGTTTTTATGGACTTTCATTTTTGGATACAGGGGCAGGAAACAGAGGGAGGAGACTAAAATAGATGACAGCTTTTGCATATGAATCTATTACTGGGGAATTTGCGAGGGACCACTGTTAGGTTGTGATCTCACACACAGGGTAGGAGTGTAGATCTTAGGGCAAAAAAAGCTGTTATTACACAGACAAAAACATTGATTCCAACTCAGCTGAAGTGTCTGGTGGGGTTTATCTGCCCGGGGTGAATGTTTCTCTTTTTGTGCCTCTGTCAGTACTAAAAATGCAGTTGTGTTTGTTGTGCTTTGCTTTCTAATAAGCTCCAAGTTTCAGTTTGTAACACGGGACAATCTGGCTTTGTGTGGAAGGTCCTGGTGGTCAGGAAGAGGGTGTAACAAGGCCATGAAAGCTGCACTGTGCCATTCGCAGAGCGCGGTGGTGAGGGATTGGTCAAGGGTTGGAGACATTCGCTCTTGTCCTGGTGGGAGAGCGAGCCCGGAACTGCTCTTCAATTTTTAACAGATAGGTAAAGTCTGCTTGCATAATTTCTGACCTGGGAAAAGCCTTGTGCTCCCGGCAGGACGTGCAGCTGTTGTCTCTGCTCTTCTGGATCTTGTCCTGTGGATGGAACCACTCAGGTACTTGGTTCCTTTTTCCTGAGTGTGTGGATTTCAGCCGTTCAGTGCAGTCAGACCCTAAACAAGCTCTGCCTGCCTTTTTCAGGCTGTCAGTGTTTAGCCCGTGCAGACACCTTTACCCCAGAGGACTTGCTGTTTGCTTGGGCTCCGTAAAAAGCCCAATTTGGCCCAGATTTATTTCCCCAAACTTTAAGCTCTCAACAGAGGTGCCCAGTTTATTGCCACATTCTCCTAAACTCCCTCTACAGAGTAAAGACTCTTTGGCACCTTCCCAGGGGGTCATCAGAGAGCTGAAGAACTCTACTGCCATAAAACCGTGCAGAAAAAAGACAAAGTCTTTCCTGCTCCTTGCTTTTATTTCATGCAGCTAAACCCAAACCATCAAAGAACACCTCTTTGTGCCAATAGTCACTGAATTTGCTATGAAACTGCTATATCAGGTGGGATTTTTTTTTTACAATGCTATTGCCTGTTGCTGTAAATCTATAAACCACATTATCCAGGCTAGGAGTGACTCTGGGTTACCCTGAGTGCGGTTTGCTTGTGCTGCAGCTTCCTCAGAGGCTTTGCACATCACTTCAGACCTTGTATCACACTAATCAGTGCAGTGTAAACAGATCAACCTTTAATTTTTTTGAAGGATAGCTATTTTCAGAAGTTTTTCATGAAACATTCCCTAAATAGTGCATTTATAGTGTTTCCTGGTATTTATTGTCCTTTGGGATGATCTGTATTTCCCAGTACTGAGGACCTCAGCAGTTCTGAACACTTTACAGCCCTTGAAAAGGCAGAGGAGCCTCTTCATCCCCTGCCTGATGGAGGAAGCGCATGTGTTCCGAGCTGAGGGGGCTCAGGGATAAATGAACCCCAAGGTGCCTGGGCCTTCCCTCCGTGCTGTGGCTGCTGGGCTGAGATCCGGCCATCATTTCCTGACCTGGCACAGCATGTGATTTTACCTGGCACTGTGGTACAACTTAGTGCCCCAAAAATGAGAGAATACTTTACTCTTCTCTGCCATTGAGAAGAGAGCAATGTCTTTGCCACCGTCAGAGAGGCTCTTTGACATTTCTGACACTGAGAGCTGTCTCCTTTTAGTCTGTACTTTACAGAGTGCATGGAAAGCTGCAAGGACCCCCTCATTCTGCTTCATGTGGGCAATGGTGCATCTTCAGCTGCTGTGAGGACAGAAAAAACTCCCCAGCCCTTGGTGTTGATTTGGGTGGAGTTTTCCAGAGCAGCCTGCGGGTCATTCCTGGTGGTTTGGGCCATTGCCTTTGGTTTGCTGTCCCTCCTGCTCTCCAGAGAGAGGAACAGAGCAGATAGAGAGAAGTGAAATAACACAGAGCAAGAGGAAGCTGGACTGGGTCGCTCGATTCCCTGTGCTCTGCACAAGAGACAATGGGAGCAAAAGGCACAGTGTATTTGGTGGTGGATGTGTACAGGTAACTGCATAGCAGCGAGGAGTTGCAGTTACTGTAAAAAAGGGGAATTGTACCCTGAGAAGTCAAAGCCTGATGCGTGCGTTCTTCCTGTTAAGTTCACATCTGAGCTGTTGGCAGCAGAGAAATGTTCTTTGCTCTGGAAAGCCAAGGACTTTGTGGCTGGGAAGCTCCCTGTCACAGAATTTCCCTGTAAAGGTGTAAGAAGCACTGCAAAAAAGCCTTCAATGGGTTTGTCCTCACTGGAGCTTGTGAACCGCATCTCCATGGTGTTGTATCCCACTTCCCGGAGTTCCAAACACTTGGTCAGCTGCCAGATTAATGGGGGATTTGGAAATAATATTAAAAAGTTGAACCAGTAATTATTAATGTGGCATTGTAAATATATTATTGTTCCCGTGTTGCGACAAGATGATACAAATCACAGTTTGGTGACAAAAAGCTCGTTTTATATTCACAAATGAGCTTGGCATCGCACGCCGCGGAGACGTTTGCACCATCCGCACGTTCCTGCAGGCGGTCGGGTACAATGGTGCGGAATAAAAGAGCTTTTGAACAAGATCAGAGGGAAAGGGGGGAAAATGTGCGTGAGGAGAAGGAAGAGAAAGCGCTCGTCATCGGGCTGTGTGTGTTCTCTGGAAACAATTTGGCACAACTAATCTTTTTCTCAAAGTAATCTGCAGAAAACTGCATTTGCAATGCTAATTAGGCGGCGGCCCTAACGCACCCCAGGTTCCCGCTAATTGAGGTGGTTGGGGAAATTGGGATAAAGTTTAAATTATGGCTTAGACACAAATGGAACAAATCAAGCTTTACAGTTTGTGTTTCCAGATAAAAATATTTCACAAAGGATGTGAAATTAAACCTGAAGTCCTAAATTGCTGATTTTGTGGAGTTCCAGTTTTGAAGTTCTGAGCCTCTGTATGCAGTGAGTGGATTGTTGGGAAGAGTCCTGTCTTCAGAGAATGGCTCCGGAATTACACGGGCACGGGAGCCATCACTGCCTAGCCATCACTGCCTCTGGGTTTGTCATCTTAGAGCTGTAGCACTGGAAATTCAGCTGCTCTCTAAAACATTTAATACTGGTTTTCTTCCATTTCAGACCCTTGGCATGTATGAATGTGCTTTAAAACTGTGAGGCTGAGCTCCTGGAAATGAAAGCCCACATTTCCCATTATTCTTGAGCATGGAATGTCACATTGTGTGTATTTTCAGAAACTGGAGTGACCCCAGTAGTGTTTAACCACAGTCAGTGAGACTCCTGGAGGTGCAGCAATGAAAATTGGATCTCAGATGTGTCAGTCTCAGAATGCAAAGTCAGTGTCCTCTTAGAGAGATGCTCTGAAATTATTTGAAATTAAAACCACTTCTTTTTTTCCAACAGCCAAATGCGGAGGATGTGGTCCGGGATACGCGACTCCTCTGGATGCCATGAAAGGCAAGTACTGCAACCCCTTCACTTGAACTCAAGCCATCAGGAGAGGAGCTGTTGTCAAATGAAATGGGCATTAGGACAGTGCCTTCCAGAGTGGTTCATTAATTAGCAGGGTGAAGGAGACGCTAATGATCAGAAGAGATTTTGTATCATTTTGCAGGCAGCTCTGGGCAAGGTGTGTGAGTTCAGTTGCCATGAGTTCACTGGGTCGCAGTGCTCAGGGCGACTCTGGCTGCACCCAGCAAACGCCCTGGGTTTCTGTGCTGCAAAACAGCTTGGCTTTGGGCACCTGAAAGAAATATTTCCTTAGTGGTTTGGGATGGAGACCTTCACAGGCCGCCCCCTGACTCTGCCATGAGACAGAGGAAGGGGGAAAGAGGGAAAGGGGCTGTCGGCTGTTCCGTGGCAGGGTTTGACAGCGAGCTCTCCAGCCGCCCGTGGCCATACAGAAGTCAGCTTCTGTCCTTCCCAGCAGCATTCAGCTACATCCTGAGCCCCACTAAAGGCCTGAAGGCGTTGGCATAGCCTTGAAGTGGGTCTCCAGCGCCGCCCTTTGCCAGGAAAATCATTGCATCCTTAGGGCCTCTTCCGCTGGGAAGGCAAGGGGATGGGAATAAGCACTTTCTCATGGCGCGGTGTCTGCCTGCTCTGGTTTCCCAGGGCAAGTCACAATTTTTGAATGGAGAGGTTAAATCCAGACAAGATTATCTTGAAGTTAAGCACAGCTTTTTGTAAAAGTGATTTCTTTTGGTGCTTTAACTTACTGCTGCCTTGAAAGGGCCCCGGGAGGAGATCGTGTACCTGCCGTGTATCTACAGGAACACTGGGACAGAGAAACCCGACTTCCTGGCCACTGTGGATGTCAACCCCAAATCTCCGCACTATTGCCAGGTACCTGCATGCATATCAGCTCCTGTACTCCATTCCCAAGGGTGTGAATGGTTTCACATCATCATTTCCAAGCAAATATTTGTAGATATAGCAGAACCTGCCAAATCTGCTGCTGTTCTTATTAGGTTGCTCAGAGCTAACACTGATCTGGATGCTCTCAAGGCAAGTTTAGAGCACATTTGTGAATAGGATCTTGATGGTTCTTTGTGTCACCCCGTTGCTGATTTGTACTGATCCTGAGGATTAAGCTCTAGAAGGTGACATTTCCTCAGGGTGGTCAGTAATGCAGAGTTTATAGTGTGGGGTGTTTCTCCTTAATTAGAGAGTTGTGGGTTAATTTAATAGTGCACAACATTGAAGAACTGCTACACAATTGTGATGTCCAGCTTTCTTCCCCCACTTCACAACTTCAGCTCTGCATATCTCAGCCTGAATCCGCTTCCTGAATAACAAACAGCAGTTTCCTTCTGCTCTTTATTAATTTATGCTTTGACATAAGGACTCATTTCTGTGCCTGGGGGAAAAGCTGTACCAGGCTGACTCTTAACTCTCTCTCTGACTGTGTAGGTGATCCATCGCCTGCCCATGCCGAACCTGAAGGATGAGCTCCATCATTCTGGGTGGAATGCCTGTAGCAGCTGCTTTGGGGATGCCACAAAGAAAAGAAATCGTCTGATTCTGCCAAGTCTGATCTCTTCTCGAATTTATGTGGTGGATGTGGGAACAGACATACGAGCTCCAAGGATCCATAAGGTGTGTTCAGGTGCCTTGAAGCCGAGGGTTTATAGCTTGCATTTTGACCAAGAGACCATTCTGCTTGTGTTTGTGAGAAGAGCAAATAAATGTTGTGGGTGATGCTGTGTTACTGGGCAGAGTGGAGAGCAGGAGGTGGCAGGTGCTCAAAAAACAAAGCAAAAGAAACAATCCTCTTCCACAAATACCACTCCCACCCTTTCCTCACTCTCTGAAACTTGAACTCCTGGGGGCGAAACACCAGTTCCGTAGTGATGGCAGTGAAGGTGACTGTGCTGTGTGTGTACCCTTTAGATTGTTGAACCAGTGGAGCTGTTCTGGAAGGGCAACGTGGCAAATCCTCACACCTCGCACTGTCTGGGCAGCGGCGACATCTTAATCAGCTGTATGGGAGACCCTTCTGGCAATGGAAAAGGTATCAATCCCCTTCAGTGCTCTGGAAAATTGCCCATGGTGTAGAAGTGTCGTGCTCCCAAAGTGCAGGCCCAAAAGCCAGAGGCATTGCTAAGAGTGTGCAGTTCTTTTGTGCACAAATTCATTCCAGCAGTTGTTTCAGTAACGATAGAGTAAATGTTGCAGTCACAGGGAGCTGTGCAGACTTTACCCTGGCTAGGCAATGCAGACCCGATGTGGAGGAATCTCTGTGGGACTGCTGATGAGTCCAGCTTCCACACCCCAGCCTCTCAAATCTATCACTGAAGATGACTGACGCTCATGTTTATGATATGAGGAAGAAACCCTTTGACATTTCACTTAGGCCCCTTTAGCAAAGTGCAAGGAAGAACTGGATTTGAGCATCATCTCTGTCAGCTCAGTATATGTGACTTGGACATAAAAAATTCTTTTGCCAACCTAAATCCCCTCTGTCTCAATGTTTATGAAAATTAAGTTTTCAAGCAGTTCTAGGTTGCATTTCATATGGAAAAATTGGAAGGATTCTTCATATCAATTTTGTTACCTATGAAGGCATAAACCACCTGACATCTAATGAATGATATTGGCTCTTAGGGGAGATTTACTGTGATGTGAGTGGCAAGACCTGCTCCCTCTCACAGGGTTTGTCCTTTCTGGATTGTGGGCAAACACATCCTTGAGTAGATGAGCTTTATGTGCTTAATGTGAGGACGCTGGCGGCAAGGAAAGAAAAATCTTCTCTAAGATATTCCTTACCTGAAATGTACTCTGTGAGGGCTGACTGACTTACTGGGATGACTCGAGTAGAAGTAGGGCAAACTTAAAAAATTCATTGGAACGTGATGAAGTTCTTTAAAAAATCCATCTTTCATTTGTTTTAGTCTGCAGAAGCGACACCTGTGGAAGCAGAAAGTTTTGCTTAAGCACAGGGTTGCATTTTGCAGAGTGTTTAGGAAACAGAGATATAATCTGTTATTTATCTAATTTAAAGCTGTGAATTTGTGTGAACATCTCCCAACAGTCTTTTCTGGTTTTCTGTCAGGCAGCTTTATTTTGCTGGACGGAGAGACCTTTGAAGTGAAAGGAAACTGGGAGAATGGGGGAAAGGTGCCCTCCTTGGGTTACGACTTCTGGTACCAGCCACGACACAACGTCCTGATGAGCACTGAGTGGGGAACCCCAAAATTCATCGCCAATGGGTTCAACCCAGCTGATGTAGAGAAAGGTGAGGGAGTGTTTGTTTAAAGTCTCAAAGGTCAAAGTGGTTCTTTGTTACAATAATATCTCAGTGCTTGTTTCTGTCTGACTTGACCCATTAGGGCATTACGGCCGCCACATTAATGTGTGGGACTGGAGCACTCACGCCTTCATCCAGAAAATTGACTTGGGGAAGGGCACCATACCTTTGGAAATCCGATTCCTCCACAATCCGGATGCTGCAGAGGGGTTTGTGGGGTGTGCTCTGAGTGGTACAGTGCATCGCTTCTACAAGACAGAAGTGAGTCATGAAAGCCATGGCAAACAGAGGAGCTCAAACCCAGTTGTGTCAGAAATCCACTGATCACTTAGCAAATAGAATTCAGATTGAAAAAAGGGATGGCTCTTAATTCCAGTGTAATTCTGTGTCAGAGAGCAGACCTTGTAACAGCAGCGTGCCTGCAAGCCATGCTGTGGCTTCCTGGAGCTGCTGCACAACCCCTCATCTTTGAGCGACTGCAGTTGGTTTGGGTGTCTCTGGAGCTGAGTTGCTGGTGTCCTGCTGGTGTCAGCAGCCTGATCCTGAAAGGGCACAGAGCTTAAGAGGTCACAGTGCTGCTCTGTCAGTGCCAAGTGCAGCTCTTCTGCCCCCCAGAATAACTTGTCAATCGTTTTAAACGTAGTTAATGAATGGTGAAAGTCTCAAAGCAGGGTGGTCTTGCCAGGGACAGGAACATCAGTGGTCACTTGAACACAAGACAACCTGCTGAGCGTCTGCGCTGAGGAAATAGCTGCAGCATTGGCTCAACAGCTTCCTTACTGCCCTGCACGCTGGTCAGCAAAGTCAGCAGTGCCCGTGGGTGCTGCCCCGTGATGGGAAGCACAGGGATAGGCCTGAAGGTAGAGGAGGGAGGGGAAGAGGTGGGGCCAGGGGTAGGGGAGTAGAGCTCTTCACATTTTAGAGGGTGAACTGGAGACCAGCAGGGCACCAAGCTGTAGGAGATCAGCAGTTCTACCATTACAGCATTCTGAGATGTACAGTGTAATCATTAACATTCTCAGTGGCAGTATAGTTCCCATCCTCACCCCTGGTAGCACTTACTTGCAGTGTGCGTGTCACCTCTGTACAGGACCTGTTCAGTGAGTAGCACTGTTTGCTTCTCCTCCCTCTGTCACGCACAGCTGAGCCCTCCTGGCTAACGCCAAGGCCATAACTGCTGTGTTCTCTCCACGCCTTCCACAGAAAGGAGACTGGGCAGCAGAGAAGGTGATTGAAGTACCCAGCAAGAAGGTGAAAGGATGGCTGCTCCCTGACATGCCTAGTGAGTGTGAGCAGGTTTGGAAAAGAAAGGGGGTGTTAGAATCATAGGATGACAAAATGATTTGGGTTGGAAGGGACCTTAAAGTCCATCCAGTTCCACTCCCATGCCATGGGCAGGGACACCTCCCACCAGATCAGGGGGCTCCAAGACCCATCCAACCTGGCCTTGAACACCTCCAGGGATGGGGCAGCCACCACTGCTCTGGGCAACCTGGGCCAGGGCCTCCCCACCCTCACAAGGAAACATTTCTCCACAATATCTCACCTCAATCTCCCCTCAAACCGCTCCCCCTCATCCTATCCCACCACTTTGTGATCAAGAGCCCCTCCCCAGCTTTCCTGGGGCCCCTTTCAGTACTGGGAGGCTGCTGTGTTGTCATTTTTGGTGCCCTGGGGCAGTGTAGCTTTTTGCAAAACCTTCCCCTTAAATGACAAACTCTTCTTTTTTTTAAGTAAGGAATTCCTCTTTGGGTTTCTTGTATAACACTGCCCACGTAACCGGATCAACTCTGCCTGTGAGCCTCCAGATAGGAGGCTGCCAGGCCTCTGCTCTTGGAGCTTGGGTTTTTCAGCATGAGCTGACAGCGTTCAGGAATGGTTATGAGAATGCTGGCAGAGCCTGAACTGCCTTTGAGTGGGCACTGGGCTTCCAAGGATGATTGTGTTTGTCCAGCCCGTATCTTAACGTATGCTTTTGAGGGCACTACAAGAAGGATTTTGAGAGACTGTGGTCTTGTTTGTTGCTGATGCTGTTTATTTCCTGGTTCTGCTACTGAATGTTTTCTTGAAGGTCTCATCACCGACATCCTCATCTCGCTGGACGACCGGTTCCTGTACTTCAGCAACTGGCTGCACGGAGACATCCGCCAGTACGACATCTCCAACACCCGCAAGCCCAAGCTGGTGGGGCAGGTGAGGCAGCACTAGAAAAGCTGTTGTGTACAAGGGCAGTACAGTCTTCTTATTTCCTGCCTTTATAAAAGGGGAAAACAACAATTTACTATTACTTTGGAATTCTTGCTGTGTTGCTTTCACATTCTTCTGATACGTGACACCTGTTCTCCCCCTTTCCTTGGATACAGGTGTTTCTGGGAGGCAGTATCACCAAAGGAGGGCCTGTAACTGTAATGGAAGACAAGGAACTGCAGAGTCAGCCAGACCCATTTGTGATCAAAGTAAGTTCTCGTAACACACACGTTGTCAGTGCTCTGCTAATTGTAATCTGTTTTGCAATATCTCTAACCTCAGTCGTGGGCACGACATCTAAAGCTGCATCTGAGCCAGCTGATGGCTTGGCTTACAGCCTGGACAGGATCCCATTTCAGCACGGACAGGAGCTGGTAAATCCTGGGTCCCTGGTGGAATTGGACAAGCTGTTCCAGTATAATTACATCTTCCCTGCTGCTATGAGCTCACTAATGTAAAGCTAATGCAGTGTGCATTCACCACGCTGCCGTCGTTGCTGCTGGTAGTTGTTCAACAGCTGACGGGAACAGCACTAAACCAGCTCATTCTGCAGTGTGAGGGGGAGTGTAAAGAGCTCTGTGGCACCTGGCATCGTGATGGAAATGTGGAAGAGCATCAATTGTCTCTGGACATTCTCAATATGTGTTAACATTATTGCCATCAAGGCAGCTGCCTATGGAAAGTCTGGTGGGATGTTCAAGAACTAAGTGTGTTGTGATGCTGATCTGTTGGCTGCTAAAGGCAGTCTCAGGAAGTTCTGTGTGCTCCTTTTCTTTGTAGTGTGGGCTGTGACCTCTCTGCAGTGTGGACATGTTCTTGTTTGACACTGCTATGCCACCCACCTCCTGCTTGATTCTTGACACTCCCATCCTGGTGCAGCAACTCAAATCCTCAGCCCTCACTTTTATCATTTCTAGTTCTGAGAATTGAGTATAACTCATCTGAAGTGGCATCAAGGCTCCCTGGTAGCAAGGAGTAAGACCCACTAAAAACTGTTCTCTTGGGGTTTGATGCTTCTGTGCCAAGGATCCCTGAGCACTGGGGCTGCCGGGCTGTGCTCTTTCTCCTTGCCTGTTGCATTTCTTTTGTTCAGCCTCCATGGCAACTTGTCTTGAGCACCTTGTTCTTTTATAATTTTAGGGGAAGAAGGTGCCAGGTGGACCTCAGATGATCCAGCTCAGCTTGGATGGGAAGCGGTTGTACGTCACCACCTCTCTCTACAGCGGATGGGACAAGCAGTTCTACCCAGATCTTGTCAAGTAAGAAACCTTTGGTAAACGAGGGTGATGGTACAAGCCCATTTCTTTTTTAGCAAGTATATCAGCTGGTGGAGAGCAAAGTCCTCACGTGGGGAGACCAAACCCTAACTTTTTACACAGCCCACCACCCACTAGCCAGGATCCATCCCTGCTCAGCAGGCACAGAACAGCTTGGGTCCACACACACTGTTTGTAGAAATCATGGTCTATTGGAAAGGAGATGAGAATGGGAAGAAACCAGTGAGCATGTCCTCACCTCCTGCAGCCCATGGTGCTTCCTCACTGCCTTTAGGTGGATCAGCGTGGCTTTTATTTTTCCTAATTAAAGGGAGATGATCCTCCAGGCGGCCACAGGAGGGCAGAGTCCAGCTTCCCTCTCCTTCATAACTAACAGCAGCTCTTGGTTTTCGCTCATCCCTTGCTCCGTTGAGGCTGCAGGTTTCACCGAGGCAGTGTAACTCACTTTTGAGACTGCCAAGGCCTGCTTAAACCCGGGATTCTTTCTGTTTTATGTTAAACGAAGACAAATCCTGCCAAATATGGAAGAGAAGAACAACAAACACAAATCCTTTTCCCCGTTTCTGTTTTCTTGTGCCTTTTTCAGAGAAGGCTCTGTTATGCTGCAGATTGATGTGGATACTGAAAGAGGTGGATTGAAAGCGAATCAGAACTTCCTAGTGGATTTTGGGAAGGAGCCTGATGGGCCTGTCCTGGCTCATGAGATCCGTTACCCTGGTGGGGACTGTACCTCCGATATCTGGATGTAATCATTGTATGGAGAGGCTTTCTTTCCTTTTCTTTGTCTTTTTCTCTCTTTCTCCCTCTCTCTCCTCCCTGCCCTCCTTTTCCCTTTTTTATAGGTATATCAGCTCAACTGGAACTTTGTCCACTATCTAAATTTAGCCTTTTATTAGGGTGAGCCACAGAAGCTCTGCTCTCTTCTCATCCTGAGGCAGTCAAATTAGTGTCTCTGAAACACAATATCCATCTCATTTTCTTTCTTCAGTCCCCTTTGATAAAGTCCTGTCTCATCACCGCTGGCTGTAGGTTTCAAGGCCAAGGTCCCAAGTCTTTTCAGGACTGTTTGTGTTGTTTGGTGCCCACTTTGCCTTGCCATGGTTTGTTGATGGAGAAGTTGATCCCAAATAACTCTGTACAAAGGATGCATTCCAAGAGTTTCCACCACAGCAAGTGTCCTGCCCCTGCAAAGCTTAGTTTGCTCATGAAGTAATCAGTGCTTTATAGCAGCCACAGCATAAAAATCACGCGTATCTGATCTGAAGCTGCACGTTTCCAGAGCTGGGTTATATTTTAACATTTATGCACTGGTGTTATAAAAAATCAGCAATAAAATTCTTTAAGTCGGGTGGAGCTGCACATTTTTTTCTTCTTTTTAGCATTTCAACATTTCCGATTTCAAGGAACAGAAAATGCAAGGTATTTCCAGAAAACATCAATATCATTTGTCTAGAACTTCTCTGGTGAGGAATTTCTTTTCGTTGAAGCCACCTTTATTCCCATTATTGCAAGCAAAGGTTCTCTTCCATTTTCTAAGGCTGGAGAAAACTGCAACACTCTTCTCCGTACCCTTTGACCTGGCAGCAGGGCACTCGCTGGGGTCTTGCAGCTTCTTGAACAGACCAGCACTCATGATTTCTCCCTTTCTTCTCTTGCCAATTCCTGATACACCTTCCCAAAGCTGCTCTTGGATCCATTTCTCTGCTCTGCCTCCCTAGATCTGTTGCTCTCCCATCTGTGTCCATTGCCAGGCTCTGCTGTTCCCTGCTGCGTTTTGCCTTGCCAGTGGTGGGGCTGGGATGGCATCAGCGGTGTCGGCAGAGCAGCGCGTTCATTGGAGTTCCCACAGGAGCCTTTTGGCTGGGGTTTTTGTGACTTTTACTGTGCCTCCATAGCAAAATCCTCATCTGTCTGGGAGATCTTACTGGATAATCAAGACTCCATTCTGTACATGACTGGAAACAGGCTTTGGGAGCTCAGGTTTGTGCGTTTGACACAGGGCAGCTGTCCTGCTGCTGCCCGGTCTTGTCGAAACCTGTAACAAACAGTTCTGGTTGGACTCTGTAAAGCCAGAAGGCTTTCTAACTGATCTAACAACTCATTTTCAGTGAGTTCCTGGTAGCAATGTGTGCTGTTTAAACCCTCGTGCTGCAGAGAGCCATCGTTTTCCCTGTGAAGGGACTGGCTACAGGAACGGAGCACGCACAGCTGCATTGCTGCCCCGTCTGAGCGCTCCTGACAGTCAATGCCAAGGGGTACAGAGAGTGCTCAGTGTCTCAACAACCCCGTGTTGCCCAGCAAAGCCATTGATTTTTTAGGAAATCATTCCCTACCAACCGGTACTTCCAGAGCTGTATTTGTTTCACATGTGTTTCCTGTGGGACTGAGATTTCTAAATTGGAAAAGGTGCACAATCTTCCACACAGCCACATCTTTGTGCAATTTTGGTCATGTTTATCACACACGTGAGGGTGGCCCTCAGTCTCCTCTCAGTCTGCTTGGGCCAGGAGCAGACCACACGGGTCGTGTTCTCCGCTAACCATCGCTTGCTTGCTCGTTGGTGCTGCTGAGCCGGCTCTTATCCTCCCTTCAATCAGTTTAATTAGCAAACTCTACGCCCTATAGCTTGGTTTTGTGAGGGATGCCAAAGACGTCACCAGGGACAGCCAAAAGGGATGACCAGCAAACTTTGGTAAGGAGTGGAAGGCTAATGAGGTTTTTAATTATCAGGTGTGCAGAGGCGAGGGGGAGGTGCAGTGAGACACACGTGGCGTGACAGCAGGAGCACGCAAGGAGCCGTCAGCCGAGCGCCTGGCGTTGCCTCTGCTGGAGCAGGAGCTGCTCGTGGTCCTTGGGCCTGGCTGTGAGTCCTGCTCACCAGGTGATCCAGGCTGGCAGCAAGTGGGGTTCAACACCCGACCCTCTCTTTGGGTCTGATTGGAGAGGGGTTCTGTCCAGTTCTGCCCAGTTTGGAGCAGCATGGGGAGCACTGGTGAGCCCTGTGCAGGCAAGCAGGGAAGAGGCAGAGGCTCTTTGGATTTGGTGTGAGAGCACAGCGAGCTCCGGCTGTGGAGCTGCTCCTGGACCCGGGGTTCTTTCTGTTTCCTTACAGAAATACCAGCCAGCCCCTCATTTCCCCATGATCCCTGCTGGCCTTTCAGCTTCCAGCTCAGCTCATGCAGGTGTCTGTGGAGCTCTGCTTAGCCTTTTGCCTGTCTTAGCTGCTGGACTTGAAGTTCCCATTGCTGGGCCAGAGCTGGCTGAGTGTCCTTCTATGGGCTGTGTCTTCTGGTCCACATTGCCTGGACCTGTGTTTGGGTGTGTGTCCTGCCAGCCTGGAAATTCAAAGTTCCACTCTTCGTGGAGGACTGAAAACAAGCCTGCATAAAACCCCACTTTTCCCTTACTGCTGCTGACACAAAGCCAAGAGGGGGCTTCCTGCCTCTGGGTGCTGCAGTAATAATTGCAGAAACTGCTTAGAGGTGGGCAGTGGTGCCAGGCTGCTCCTGTGCCCTCCTGTGCATGTTTAAGGTGCGGGTCCAAGAGCCATTAATGACAGCCCTGGTGACACAGGTGATCATCACTGATAGAGATCTCCTGAGGGTGTCTTTAGTGGTGCTGTCAGATGATTCTGCATTCCTACCTGGAGCAATTACTTGTCCTGTGTAATTTCCCAACTGATTAAGGAGTTCTTCCACGAGATGTGACACTCGATCACATTCCATGGGTTTTATCCCTGCTGTCATTTGGCAGCCAGTGGCATCCAGGCTCATGGAGAATCACAGGAGGGGACCCTGTGTCCCAAAATGCTTCTTTCCAACGCCTCATTCCCTTCCATGGAGTCTCTGCTGTTCCCGTGGGTGTTTTGGGGTAGTTTAATCCAATTTCAATGTCTCTGATGCCAGGCACTCTGTGATGCTGCTGCCTGCCATGAGGTTTGGGTGTTTGTTGACCAGACTGGTGAGGATGGTTTGTAGCTGCTGCTCAAGCACTGCTTGACTGTGCTGAGCTGCCCTGGATCCCAAAGGTTCCTCGTTGCCACGGGTTGACTCTCTTCCTGTATGAATATACAAACCCAGAGGCAGCACCTTGCCCTTGTAAGTGCTGCATCAACAAGGACACCGATTGTATTTCCTGAGGTGCCCATTTCTGGCCTGGTGTCTTTTCCAGCTGTTTGGGAGATGCTGGCACCTCGTCTGCTGATGTTGGCAATGTTGGAGCCCTCTCTGTCCTTTTGTGAGCACTGGATCCCAGTTTGCCCTGCTTAGGAGCCCCAAACATCTCCTTTATGGGTAGGGGCACCTCTGGGCCTGCCTTTGTGAGCTGACAACAGGGACCCCACGTCTTCTGCTCGTCCCTCAGAGGAGTCGTGCCTTCTGTCAGGCTCCAGGTTTCAGAGGTGCCTTTGGTGGCCTCAGTCTGACCAGGCCTTGTAATTCCCAGGATGATGCTGGTGGTGCCGATTATCTGGCTGGGCTTCTCATCCCTGCTGTGGAATTTGCAGCCACTGCACATTTTGATGGCAGAAGCTGTGTCTGGGGATGGCTTTAATGACATGGGCGCTGGGCCATGGGCACCTCCAGAGCAAGAATCCCACTGGAAATCATCAGAGCCCCAGGATCAGATATGGGTGGTTGTGTTTGAGGAAGAGACCTGCATGGAACAGCAGATCTTTCCTCCAGATTGGTGGTTCCAAGGCGGAAACAAGCGCTGGGCTGGCACCTCCCAAACGCTTGGGTTGATGGCTCCTCCCTTGGCACCTTGCCCTCTCCCCCCACCCCTTGGCCTCGGATATAAGGCCCCCTCGGAGCACCCTCGGCACAGCACAACCCAGCGCAGCAAGGGAGACAGCGAGCTGCACCTCCAGTTCCAGCACCTTTGCTCCTGAGGAGAGGACCCAGAAGACTCCAGCATGGGTGAGAGATGCTCTGCAGCCTCCCTGCTGCCCACGGCAGCTCCAAGCCTTGCAGCCCCGCCTGGGATGGGGGTCCAGCTGCTGCCTGGACGCTGCTGCTCCCACCTTGAAACCAGGTCCCATCTGGGGATGGGAGGATGGGTTTGTTCCTCTACGGCACTGCAGGAAGGAGAGAGGTTGGACTGGTGTGCTGGTTTGTCCAGCTGGTGCCTGCACTGGGGCAGTGGTTGGATCTGTGAGCTCCCTGATGGCACTTTGGGAGGTTTCCTCCCTGGATCTGTGATGTGTCAGTGCCACAACAACAGCAGGTGGTGGTCACAGAGCCCCCGTGTAGAGCTGAGGTGGGAGAAGGTCCATCGGGAGGGACAGGGTCTTCTCAACAGGCACCTCTGAAGGACATTGATGTTTCTCACTTTATTCTTCCCTTCTCCTCAACCAGACAGATGCCGAGTTCAGTGCTACGATTACCCCACCTGCCCTGAGCCTGTGAAAGGCAAGTGCTCTTGACTGTGTTTGGGAACGGGGGGATTTGGGACTGAGTTCCTTGTTGGTGGAGCCCACCGTTCATGGAGGTGCACTCCTGTTTTCTCTCACCTCTGGATGAGTAATGGGAGTGGGGTTGGAGAGTTGACAGTGGCCAAGGTGGGAGGTCGCAGCAACCCGAAAGTTCAGTTCCATCCTCTCCAAGAGTCTGCTGAAGCTTTTCCCTTCTCTTCCTTCCTGTCCTGTTTTAACCAACACTTCCTGTGCTCCCAGTTCCTCGGGAGGAGGTTGCCTACGTGACCTGCACCTACAGGAACACGTGCATCGACCAGCCTGACTTCCTGGCCACCGTGGATCTCAACCCCAGATCTCCATGTTATGGCCAGGTACCAGTGTCTCAACTGGTTTTGACTGGGCTGGTGATGGGCTGCTGGCTCTGTGCTTCAGCTTCAGGCCACGCGCTGTTGGCTGGAGCGCGATAGCCGCCCTGCCGTGCCGGCTGGGCCTCTGCACCTTTCCATCTCCCCAGCCCTGCCTCTTGCCCCCTGCCTGTTCTGACCTGCCAGGACCTCTCTGGAAACCCCTGGGGCGTTTGTCATGGCTGGTGAACTCCTTGCTTCTCCTCTGGTGTCGTGCACGGGACAGGGGTGTTGTCTGCTCGGAATCCCAACTTCTTCCTCCCTTTCCCCTCTCCTCTGTGCCTGGCTCCAGTTGAGTCACCTCCATCTCTGTGTCCTGGGGACAAGCTGAGTCACTTCCCAACTCCCTTCCCAAGCACTTCCAGTGCTGCTGGTGAGCTTTGGAGCCCACGCTCTGAACTGCCCCGTTGGTGGGAGGAATTCTTGCCAGGATCTCCCCATTTCTCAGCTGCACTCAGGAGCCTCCCAAGGCGCAGGGGCCGGTGCCAGGAGCAGGGTTCCGCTCCCTGCGTCTCTGCAGGCGTCGCAGCTGCAGCCAAGCAGAGGTTCCAGAGCCAGGAGCATCCGCCAGCTCTGGGGGCCCCTTCTGCCAGTGTGAACCCTAACTCTGCCTTGGCTGCCTCAGGTGATCCACCGCCTGCCCATGCCCAACCTCAAGGACGAGCTGCACGCCTCGGGGTTCAGCACTGCCTGCGGCTGCTTTGACGGTGCCACGAGGAAAAGGAACAAGCTGATTCTGCCCTGTTTGATTTCCTCCCGCATCTACGTGGTGGATGTGGGCTCGGAGTGCCGGGCTCCCAAGCTGTGCAAGGTACGCCCGAGGTGGCTCAAGGACAGGTTTGTGGGAAGGAGTTGGGAACTGATGCTTCTGGGATCATAGACAGGGAAGAAGGGTTCTCTCTTCATCTTCTCTTCCCCTCTGGTTGGAGAGAGCTGGGTCGTGTTTCCCCTCAGCGCTTTCCTTTTCAGAGCAGGGGTGGTCGTTGCGTTCCTTTCTTTGTACCCGTTGTGTTCCGAGAGCGGCCAACAACGGGCGGCCACCCCAGAGAGCCGAGGAGCTGGGAGCTGGGTGTTGCTGTGTTCTGGTTGTGTGCATAGAGGGGAGCTCAGGGGCTTGTGCAGAAGGAGCCCAGCGAGTGTGCGGGTGTGGAATGAGAGTTCCGGCCAGGGTCAGAGATTCTGAAAACTCTCTGCTGGCCCAAGGCTCTGCCAGGGGGTGAAATGAGCTGAGTGATCAGAGGCTGAAATGTGCACGTGTCAATGTCTTTCAGATGATTGAGCCAGTGGACGTGTTCTGGACGTGCAACAAGGGGTACCTGAACGTGCCTCGCAGCCTGCCCAACGGGGACGTCCTGATTGCCAACATGGGAGATCCGGCCGGCAATGGAAAAGGTACTTTCCCTGGCATAGCACCATGACCAGAGGGACAGGTTTGGAAGTGGGTTGTGCGGTGTGTCCTGACCCCTTGTGTTTCCAGGTGGATTTATCGTGCTGGATGGAGAGACCTTTGAGCTGAAGGGGAACTGGGAAAACGAGTGTGAGGTCCCACCAAGCGGCTACGACTTCTGGATCCAGCCACGCCACAACGTCCTCATCAGCTCTGCTGGAGTCATCCCAAAAATTGCAGGACGCAGGTTTAGTCCCGACGACTTCAAGAAGGGTGAGAGAGTAGGGATGCCAGTGCTGAGCCCACACTCGCTGGGGTGATGGGAGTGTGTTGGTGCTGTCAGTGATGGGGAGAGGGAGATTTCTCCCTGCTTGGCCCCTTTTCCCGGCACTGCTGTCCCTAAGCCAGGCTGTTCCCTGTCTTCTCCCGCTGCTCCCTCCTTCCATCCCTGCAGTTTCTCTGCTGGTTCTGGCTCACCACTGCCTTGGCAATTCCCCCTTCTGACTTGTTTTTCCTTCTCCTCAGGGGTCTTTGGGCGCCGCCTGAACGTGTGGAACTTGTCGTGCCGCACCCTGACGCAGTGCTTTGACCTGGGGGAGGACTCTCTGCCCCTGAGTGTGAAGTTCCTGCACAACCCCGATGCTGCCGAGGGCTACGTTGGCTGTGTCCTGAGCGGCGTCGTTTACCGCTTCTACAAGTGCGAGGCAAGGATTCCTGCGGCCGGCAGGGGAGCTGCAGGGGATGGGAAATGCACCGGAGGGAATGCTGCGTGGGGTAGCGGAGCAGGACGGGGGTGTTTGGAGAGGGCAGTGTCCCCATCCATGTGGGTGGCAGATCCCAGCCTGGCTGTTGGTGTCGAGGCTGCTCTCCTGGCTGTGTCTGCTGGGGGTGGTTGGGTGCAGTGGGCGCCTTCCTCCGGCAGCTTTGCCGGGCTGTGCCGGGTGGGAGCGCAGGGCAGCGCTCTTTGCCGAGCAGCCAGGGAGGCTCAGGCGGCGCTGCCCGTGTTTGCCTTGCAGAGAGACAACTGGGCAGTAGAGGAGGTGATTCGGATCCCGGCCAAGGACGTGTCGGGATGGATCATGCCCAAGATGCCAGGTTGGTGTGCCCGGAGGGGTGGTTCCTTTTCCTCCCAGCGCTGAGTGCGCAGCCTGGCAAAGCCCCGCTGGCGCTCAGAGGGGCTGGGGGTCTGTGCAGAGCCGGGCACGGCGCCTGTTGCTGCTGCTCCTCTGGAGCTCTGTGTCTCTGTGCCGCAGCCTTCATCGCCGACGTCATCATCTCCCCGGATGACAAGTACCTGTACCTCAGCAACTGGCTGCACGGAGACATCCGCCAGTACGAGCTCTCCAGGACCTGCAAGCCCCGGCTGGTGGGACAGGTAGGGTGGGTGCAGAAGGGCCTGTGGGGCTGGGTTCCCTCACCGGATCCTGTTGGCTGACAGGGCAACACACCTCAACGCCCCTTTGCCCTCAGGTGTTTGTGGGAGGCAGCATCGTCCGTGGGGGACCCGTGACCGTGTGCCGGGATGAAGAGCTGAAGTGCCAGCCGGAGCCCTTGGTGGTCAAGGTGAGCTTGGGGGCTCTTTGGCCTCTGGTGCCCTTTGGGGTTTGGCTCTGCTCTGCTCATTCCTGGGGTTCTGGGGCTGCTCTGTGTCTGCAGCCCTCTTGTAGCTCGCGGTGCAGGGAGGGGCGGCAGCCGCTGGGCTCTGCTCTGCTCTGCTGCTCCTGCTCGTGCAGCCCAGCCTGTCCCGGTCACATCCCTGCTCTTGGTTGTGCCCTCAGTGCAAGAGAGTGTACGGCGGCCCGAGCCAAATGCAGCTCAGCGTGGATGGCAAGAGGCTCTACGTCACCAACTCCTTCTACAGCACCTGGGACAAGCAGTTCTACCCGGACATGGTCAGGTAAGGAACAGTCAGGACCCCTCTGGGGGCTGCAGGGCCTTTTGGTGGTTGCTGGGGGTCTCCCAACAGCGTCCCTGTGTCTCCCTGGTGTTGAATTCCTGTGCCCTTGTCTCAGAGACACCTGTGTCTGGGCAAGGGGCACTTGCTGTCTTCCTCGATCCAGAAGAGGAGGCGAAGGGCAGGATCTCTCAAACAGGGCCGTGGTTTGCTTGTTGGTAACGGCTGCACTCTTGTCCCTCGCAGGGAAGGTTCTGTCATGTTGCAGATTGATGCGGACACGGAGAAGGGAGGCCTGACTGTCAACAAGAACTTCCTGGTGGATTTTGGAAAGGAACCCAATGGGCCTTCCCTTGCCCATGCCATCCACTTCCCCTCTGGGGACTCCACCACCAATATCTCAGCCTAAGGCTCCCCGGGAAAGGCTCCTTTCTCTCTCTTCTCTAGTGCAGCCGTTACCAGAGTGCGGGGCGATTGGGTGTGGGGTCCCCTTCCCTTGCTGGAGTCTTGATTTCTGCTGACCCGAGCCGTGGGAGCTCTGCTTGCTGTGAGGGTTTGTTTCAGGCAGAGCACTGAGCGATGCTTGGCCTGTTTTCAGTCTTGTTTTTCGTGCAGAGCCACCCCTGGGCGTGAGTCCCGGAGCAGAGCCCGGGGTGGTGGCTCTGACACGGGGATGTGCGTACGCACGGTGCCTTTGGGAGCAAAGGGAAGTGCCCAGTTTGTCTGAGTTCCCATCCTTCCACCAGGCCACTCCGGGATGGCTTTCTTGTGGCACGAGAGCCCTCCTGGCTCCCTCCTCACGTGCTTGGGTCACTGTGGTCCCAGGTGAAGGATGCAAAGTGCTTTATTTTGAAGAGAGGTCCCTGTTCCCGACACTGGTTTTCTTGTTCTGCTTTAAACATGAATAAAATTGCTCATCACATCATCCAGAGCTCCACAAGTCTCATTCCACTTGAAGCCTTTTGAGTTTATTTCAGGGCAAAGCAAACACCCACAGTGGTTCATGATAAGATCGGGGTTTGAAGATCCCTGGATCTTTCTGAACTTTTCTGGCAGAAATTGTCTTTGCTGTTCTCTGGGTTTGTGCCTTCTTGCAGGCACAAGATCTGTAGGGAAACTTGGCAGCCTTTTGTCCTCTTTCTGCCCCAAACAAATGTCCCTGGTCACAAGGATGCATTGCTGTCATCACCAAACCAGCCCTTTGCTGCTGGGGGGAACATTGGGTTCAGCTCCACGGTTCCACAGACAGCAGGGTCACAACACGGCTGAGACAGAACGAGGTGGCTGTTTCACCCACAATACTCTTCCTGCACTTCCCATCAACTTGTCAAAATAATCTTGGTCTCTTCAAAATGCTCCGTGGACTGGCCTTTTCTGCTCTACATTTCTCACAGATGCAGGGTGCAGTGACTGGGGTTGTTGAACCTTCTCCTGCTTGTTACAGTATTATTCAATGTTCTGAGTTGGAAGGGACCCACGAGGGTCATCAAGTGCAGCTCCTGTCCCTGCACAGGACAATCCCAACATTCACACCGTGTGTCTGAGGCTGTTGGCCAAATGCATCTGGAATATTGTCAGGCTTGGTGCTGTGACTGCTTCCCTGGGGAGCTGTTCCAGTGCTCCACTGCCCTCTGGATGAAGAACCTCTTCCTAATGTCCAGCCTTACTGCCCCTGGCACATCTTCCTGCCATTCCCTCAGGTCCAGAGAGAAGAACTCAGCACCTGCTCCTCCACCCCTTGTGAGGAAGCTGCAGACCGTGATGAGGTCTCCCCTCGGTCTCCTCCAGGCTGAATAAGACCAAACAACTTCAGCGACTCCTCTTCCTCTCTAAACCCTTTGCCAACATCGTGGTCTCCTCTGGACACTCGACAGTGGGCACAAGACACTGTCACATGCTGTGCAGGTTGTCAGATCCCCCTTGAACTGTGTGAGCTCTTTGCACACAGGGCAGCAGCTGCCGCCCTCCAAACCTGCTTTGTGCCCACGCATCTTCCCGTCAGTCCCGTTTGCCTTCAGCATCTTCACCAGGGCAGAATGTGCAGCCAAGCCCATCGTTAGTTTGGAGGTTGCAAAGACCACAACGTAAAGAGGATCTTTCTCAGTTTTTGCCTTTTCTGTATTTCCCTCGGGATGAACCCAACTTCATTTACCTCTTTCACCCTTCCCCGGGGCATCACCTTCTCCTGTGTGTGACACCCTGTGCTGATCCTCCCGAGCAGCCTTGTTCCAGGGCCTTCTCAGAGGACATCCTGGCTGTTGCGATGCCTTTGGAATGAGTTGTATCTCACCCCCTGCAGACCCCACAAAGCCCCAATCCCACTAGAGGTGCCTCTATGCTGGCAGGAGGGAGAGCCTGGCCTGCAGTGCGTGGTCCAGGTGGCTGGAGGCAGCCGTGCTGGATCCACCCTGGGATCCCTCCTGGAGAGGGGACCGGGCACCCTCCACATCAGCACAGAGCAGTGTTTGCTCACATCCTGGCCATGTTTCTAGAGCTGGTCAGAGGCTGCTGTTCCTCGTGCTGCTGACTGACCACCTTCTCCTGATTGCAAGTGGTGGCATAGCAAGTCAAGGGCTCAGCCCTTGACCTGGGCTGCAGCTGAGTGACCCAGCTCCTCCTTCCCCAACCAGGCCGTGCTCTGTCTGATCCAGATGGATGTGGACACGTTTCTGCTGGTACAAGCAAAGTCTTTTATCCCTCCAAGCTCTTTTCCCCAGTCCCTGGGCCCTAATTTCCATGATTCAGGGCGCGTGGGCCTTTCCTCAGGCTTGTGCATCCCGAGGATATGGGACGTGGTGCACCTGCAAGGCTGAAAGTGCCTGACCTGGGGAGGCAAGGACCTGTGGAGGCCGCAGTTCCGTGCTGCTCCTGTTCCCTCTAGTGGCTGTCTGGAAGATGGGCTGCTCCCTGGTGCCAGCACCCATCGAGTCCTTCACGGCTCCCAACAGCTCCCCAAAAGTACTGCTCTGTTTTTATGGCATCTGCACATTTCTGTATTGGAAGCTGGGCTGGATATGGGGAACCTGCACTGAGTGGGAACATGACCTTTCTTTCTCTTTGAGGGACATAAGGCTGCAAATGTTGAACAATTGTTGAGTGGTCAACGTTGAGTTCTTTTGCAACCTCTGGCATTGTTTTGCGTGGATCCCCTTTGACACCACCCTCAGTTGTCACAGCAGGACACCGGTGACATCCTCAGCTTCAAGGCTCTGTTGTCTGTTGCGACTGAAAGTCTTCTCCAACCAAAACCATTCTATGACTTTTGGAACCCTGTCGAGCTGTGTGGTCCCCTGGCCAAATCCTTGGCGGATATTGCAGCAGTTTCTGCTGCTTTACATCCCATTTTGAACTCATATAATAAAATCACTCAAATTTGCTTCTCTCCACCTCCCTTTCTGCTCTCCCCTCTGCCCTGGCAGGATCTGAGCTCAGCTGGTTTTGCTCCACGTTCACTTGCATCTTCTGTGTGCCTGAGGGGGACCCTGCTTGGTGTGGGGCAGGGAAGACAAATTCAAAACTAATACGTTTTGAAAAGTCTCCTTAGTGGGAACCCCGCTGCCTGCGTGGTCACCTCCCTTTCTGTCAGCAGCACAGTGTCACGTGGTTTAGTTCCCCTCACCCTCAGAAGGTTCCTGGTGAGTGTGTGTCAGTCTGCCAGCATCACAAACGCATCCCCTAGTTCCTCTCTGGTTCCTGTTCACTGCTGATGGGATGGTCAGGACCCCATTGTCCCCCCCGTTGGCAATGACTCCTTGGGGCCTGGTGGTGAAATGCCAGCCCCACGGCAGTCCAGATAGGAATGACGAGTGTGAGCTGGGATTTGCTCCATGGATTTAGCTTTGTCAGCAAAGCTCTGCACCAGAACATCATCAAAACCAACTACAACTGCTTCTAATCAGGCTCCCCCAGGCCGGGGTCGTTAGGCAGTAACCACGGCTGTGCAGAGCATCTTGCACTCTCAGAACCACATCTTGAAGAAGTTAACAGTGAGCTTCCCATTCCACGTTGGCAGCTTGTGAATTAAACTCCAAACCTGGCCCCTGCTGTTCGAGGGCATAAATTGTGCCTGGTTTGACACAAGGGTGAGACGGCGTGGTTCTCCTCCTGCTCCTGAAGAGAGGGATGGACAGGAGCAGAGTGAAACCCTCGGCAGATGTGGAGCCAGGAAGGGTCTAGGACAAGGCAGTTTTTCTGGGACATTGGCACTGATGACAGTCTTTCCAAACTCTGCAGCTCGTGGTGATGAGTGCCTTGCTGAGCTGTTTGAATGAGACCCATGGCTGTAAAGAGAGTGTGGAGATCAGGACAAAAGTCTGGGAAAGGAAGGTTTAAGAGTGCAAGACAATGAAGAACACTCAGAGCCCCTCCAGGGCTTTATAATAGGGGGAGGTGGGAAGCAGGAGAACGTCCTGGGGAAGAGGGCAAGGTTGGAGGCTGCTCCCATAGCCCAGGTGTTCAGAGCTGCAAGGTCTTCTCCCCACACGTTCCGTGTGCCGTCGCATCGCTCGTGCCCATTATCCAAATCACAGCGTGCTCCTCCCTGCCCGCGCTGGGAGAGGCGGTCGGGCTGGGGGAGCAGTTGTCCCCTCCGCGTGGGCTGTGCAGCGCAGCCCCTGCCTGCTTTTCCGTGCTGTGGCTTCCCACCACTGCTGGCCAGAGGAGCTTCTCGTGGGCCAGGAGGAGACCACACGGGTCGTGTTCTCCGCTAACCATCGCTTGCTTGCTCGTTGGTGCTGCTGAGCCGCCTCTTATCCTCCCTTCAATCAGTTTAATTAGCAAACTCTACGCCCTACAGCTTGGTTTTGTGAGGGATGCCAAAGACGTCACCAGGGACAGCCAAAAGGGATGACCAGCAAACTTTGGTAAGGAGTGGAAGGCTAATGAGGTTTTTAATTATCAGGTGTGCAGAGGCGAGGGGGAGGTGCAGTGAGACACACGTGGCGTGACAGCAGGAGCACGCAAGGAGCCGTCAGCCGAGCGCCTGGCGTTGCCTCTGCTGGAGCAGGAGCTGCTCGTGGTCCTTGGGCCTGGCTGTGAGTCCTGCTCACCAGGCGATCCAGGCTGGCAGCAAGTGGGGTTCAACACCCGACCCTCTCTTTGGGTCTGATTGGAGAGGGGTTCTGTCCAGTTCTGCCCAGTTTGGAGCAGCGTGGGGAGCACTGGTGAGCCCTGTGCAGGCAAGCAGGGAAGAGGCAGAGGCTCTTTGGATTTGGTGTGAGAGCACAGCGAGCTCCGGCTGTGGAGCTGCTCCTGGACCCAGAGTTCTTTCTCTTTCCTGAGGTGTCAGCTCTCAAATCTACCCCGTGATGATGGGATACCAGGTTGGTTCCCAGCACTGGCACCTCTTTGTGCGCCCAACAGAAGTTTGCTGCCCTTAAAAGCTGTGAAAGGTTTTGCCTTTGGGAACTGGGGATGGAGATGTTTTCCTTGCTTCCTCTTGCAGAAGGGTGGCCCGGAAAGAGTCCTGAGAAGTCCTGCAAAAGCAGTGCCACAAGGTCTGTTTAGAAGCACTTATCTGTAAAACAAATTGTTGAGAATCACCATACAAAGGCTGTGATTGTTCCCGATCTAGAAGGAGAAATCCAGCAGCATCCTGCTGTGCTCAGGAAGCGATGCTCAGGGAGGCATTGCTGCGTCCTTCGCCCTCAGAGCTCTGCTGGCTTCACACTCTGGAATGGAGTTGTTCAACATTCACACAGCCATGAGGGGGAACAGAGCTGATGTGACTCAGTCTTTATGGCTTTGGCCTATTGGTCTGTGTTGTGTCCAGCATGGATATGCAGTGGTCTTCACTGGGTCTCCTTGTCTTTTGGAGATGGTCACATCCCACACATGTTAAACCTGGTACCCCCTGAGGTCCAATGTGGAGCACAACACCTTAACCCAACTTGGCTTGATGCAGCTGAACGACCCTGTGTGCAGCACAGATGTTTGGTGCCACTTTCTTCTGGCCCTTTGCATCCTTTCCTCCTTAAGTTTGTTGGGTTTTCTCATGTTCAGGAGAGGTTCCAGTGCTGGAATCTTCCAGGTCCCAGATGGGTGCCATGGGCTGCTCCAACACTGTGGAAAGCCACCCAGCAGTGCCTCCATTACCCTTCTGATTTGATATGAGGACAGAATTCCTTTCCATGTGGTGACTCTTTCCCAGGATCTCAGCTTCTTTCACAGTCAATAATATAAGGCTTTGGGCCATTTCTTTGCATGTTTGCTACTTCCATCCATGATTTTAACAACTTTTCCTTGTCTCTTAGAGAACCCAGCCGTACCTGGGACGCAGCACGTCAGTGATAAACGCACGTTGGGTGGTGCCACGGAGGTGTCCGGCCATGGTGGGAAACCATCCCTCTCCTGGCTGCCTTTGCCCCTTCCACTGACACTGCTGGGATGGATTTCTGCTGAACGAATCCCAAGTTCTGCCTCTGGCAGCAGTTGGAGCTCCTCAGGACCACACCAGGCGTGCGGCTGATGCCGTGACCGCCTGTTGTACATTTCATGTGCTCTTCTGAAAGCCCATTAATTACAGCCCTGAGATGGGCTCAACTGTCCTCCCTTCCGATAGAGATCTGTGAGGGCCTCTTCAGTGGTGCTGTCAGATGATTCTGCATTCCTGCCTGGAGCAATTACTTGTCCTGTGTAATTTGCCCACAGATTAAGGAGTTCTTCCACGAGATGTGACACTCGATCACATTCCATGGGTTTTATCCCTGCTGTCATTTGGCAGCCAGTGGCATCCAGGCTCATGGAGAATCACAGGAGAGGACCCTGTGTCCCAAAATGCTTCTTTCCAACGCCTCATTCCCTTCCATGGAGTCTCTGCTGTTCCCGTGGGTGTTTTGGGGTAGTTTAATCCAATTTCAATGTCTCTGATGCCAGGCACTCTGTGATGCTGCTGCCTGCCATGAGGTTTGGGTGTTTGTTGACCAGACTGGTGAGGATGGTTTGTAGCTGCTGCTCAAGCACTGCTTGACTGTGCTGAGCTGCCCTGGATCCCAAAGGTTCCTCGTTGCCACGGGTTGACTCTCTTCCTGTATGAATATACAAACCCAGAGGCAGCACCTTGCCCTTGTAAGTGCTGCATCAACAAGGACACCGATTGTATTTCCTGAGGTGCCCATTTCTGGCCTGGTGTCTTTTCCAGCTGTTTGGGAGATGCTGGCACCTCGTCTGCTGATGTTGGCAATGTTGGAGCCCTCTCTGTCCTTTTGTGAGCACTGGATCCCAGTTTGCCCTGCTTAGGAGCCCCAAACATCTCCTTTATGGGTAGGGGCACCTCTGGGCCTGCCTTTGTGAGCTGACAACAGGGACCCCACGTCTTCTGCTCGTCCCTCAGAGGAGTCGTGCCTTCTGTCAGGCTCCAGGTTTCAGAGGTGCCTTTGGTGGCCTCAGTCTGACCAGGCCTTGTAATTCCCAGGATGCTGCTGGTGGTGCCAATTATCTGGCTGGGCTTCTCATCCCTGCTGTGGAATTTGCAGCCACTGCACATTTTGATGGCAGAAGCTGTGTCTGGGATGGCTTTAATGACATGGGCGCTGGGCCATGGGCACCTCCAGAGCAAGAATCCCACTGGAAATCATCAGAGCCCCAGGATCAGATATGGTTGTGTTTGAGGAAAAGACCTGCATGGAACAGCAGATCTTTCCTCCAGATTGGTGGTTCCAAGGCGGAAACAAGCCACAGCGCTGGGCTGGCACCTCCCAAACGCTTGGGTTGATGGCTCCTCCCTTGGCACCTTGCCCTCTCCCCCCACCCCTTGGCCTTGGATATAAGGCCCCCTCGGAGCACCCTCGGCACAGCACAACCCAGCGCAGCAAGGGAGACAGCGAGCTGCACCTCCAGTTCCAGCACCTTTGCTCCTGAGGAGAGGACCCAGAAGACTCCAGCATGGGTGAGAGATGCTCTGCAGCCTCCCTGCTGCCCACGGCAGCTCCAAGCCTTGCAGCCCCGCCTGGGATGGGGGTCCAGCTGCTGCCTGGACGCTGCTGCTCCCACCTTGAAACCAGGTCCCATCTGGGGATGGGAGGATGGGTTTGTTCCTCTACGGCACTGCAGGAAGGAGAGAGGTTGGACTGGTGTGCTGGTTTGTCCAGCTGGTGCCTGCACTGGGGCAGTGGTTGGATCTGTGAGCTCCCTGATGGCACTTTGGGAGGTTTCCTCCCTGGATCTGTGATGTGTCAGTGCCACAACAACAGCAGGTGGTGGTCACAGAGCCCCCGTGTAGAGCTGAGGTGGGAGAAGGTCCATCGGGAGGGACAGGGTCTTCTCAACAGGCACCTCTGAAGGACATTGATGTTTCTCACTTTATTCTTCCCTTCTCCTCAACCAGACAGATGCCGAGTTCAGTGCTACGATTACCCCACCTGCCCTGAGCCTGTGAAAGGCAAGTGCTCTTGACTGTGTTTGGGAACGGGGGGATTTGGGACTGAGTTCCTTGTTGGTGGAGCCCACCGTTCATGGAGGTGCACTCCTGTTTTCTCTCACCTCTGGATGAGTAATGGGAGTGGGGTTGGAGAGTTGACAGTGGCCAAGGTGGGAGGTCGCAGCAACCCGAAAGTTCAGTTCCATCCTCTCCAAGAGTCTGCTGAAGCTTTTCCCTTCTCTTCCTTCCTGTCCTGTTTTAACCAACACTCCCTGTGCTCCCAGTTCCTCGGGAGGAGGTTGCCTACGTGACCTGCACCTACAGGAACACGTGCATCGACCAGCCCGACTTCCTGGCCACCGTGGATCTCAACCCCAGATCTCCATGTTATGGCCAGGTACCAGTGTCTCAACTGGTTTTGACTGGGCTGGTGATGGGCTGCTGGCTCTGTGCTTCAGCTTCAGGCCACGCGCTGTTGGCTGGAGCGCGATAGCCGCCCTGCCGTGCCGGCTGGGCCTCTGCACCTTTCCATCTCCCCAGCCCTGCCTCTTGCCCCCTGCCTGTTCTGACCTGCCAGGACCTGTCTGGAAACCCCTGGGGCGTTTGTCATGGCTGGTGAACTCCTTGCTTCTCCTCTGGTGTCGTGCACGGGACGGGGTGTTGTCTGCTCGGAATCCCAACTTCTTCCTCCCTTTCCCCTCTCCTCTGTGCCTGGCTCCAGTTGAGTCACCTCCATCTCTGTGTCCTGGGGACAAGCTGAGTCACTTCCCAACTCCCTTCCCAAGCACTTCCAGTGCTGCTGGTGAGCTTTGGAGCCCACGCTCTGAACTGCCCCGTTGGTGGGAGGAATTCTTGCCAGGATCTCCCCATTTCTCAGCTGCACTCAGGACCCTCCCAAGGCGCAGGGGCCGGTGCCAGGAGCAGGGTTCCGCTCCCTGCGTCTCTGCAGGCGTCGCAGCTGCAGCCAAGCAGAGGTTCCAGAGCCAGGAGCATCCGCCAGCTCTGGGGGCCCCTTCTGCCAGTGTGAACCCTAACTCTGCCTTGGCTGCCTCAGGTGATCCACCGCCTGCCCATGCCCAACCTCAAGGACGAGCTGCACGCCTCGGGGTTCAGCACTGCCTGCGGCTGCTTTGACGGTGCCACGAGGAAAAGGAACAAGCTGATTCTGCCCTGTTTGATTTCCTCCCGCATCTACGTGGTGGATGTGGGCTCGGAGTGCCGGGCTCCCAAGCTGTGCAAGGTACGCCCGAGGTGGCTCAAGGACAGGTTTGTGGGAAGGAGTTGGGAACTGATGCTTCAGGGATCATAGACAGGGAAGAAGTGTTCTCTCTTCATCTTCTCCTCCCCTCTGGTTGGAGAGAGCTGGGTTGTGTTTCCCCTCAGCGCTTTCCTTTTCAGAGCAGGGGTGGTCGTTGCGTTCCTTTCTTTGTGTTCCGAGAGCGGCCAACAACGGGCGGCCACCCCAGAGAGCCGAGGAGCTGGGAGCTGGGTGTTGCTGTGTTCTGGTTGTGTGCATAGAGGGGAGCTCAGGGGCTTGTGCAGAAGGAGCCCAGCGAGTGTGCGGGTGTGGAATGAGAGTTCCGGCCAGGGTCAGAGATTCTGAAAACTCTCTGCTGGCCCAAGGCTCTGCCAGGGGGTGAAATGAGCTGAGTGATCAGAGGCTGAAATGTGCACGTGTCAATGTCTTTCAGATGATTGAGCCAGTGGACGTGTTCTGGACGTGCAACAAGGGGTACCTGAACGTGCCTCGCAGCCTGCCCAACGGGGACGTCCTGATTGCCAACATGGGAGATCCGGCCGGCAATGGAAAAGGTACTTTCCCTGGCATAGCACCATGACCAGAGGGACAGGTTTGGAAGTGGGTTGTGTGGTGTGTCCTGACCCCTTGTGTTTCCAGGTGGATTTATCGTGCTGGATGGAGAGACCTTTGAGCTGAAGGGGAACTGGGAAAACGAGTGTGAAGTCCCACCAAGCGGCTACGACTTCTGGATCCAGCCACGCCACAACGTCCTCATCAGCTCTGCTGGAGTCATCCCAAAAATTGCAGGACGCAGGTTTAGTCCCGACGACTTCAAGAAGGGTGAGAGAGTAGGGATGCCAGTGCTGAGCCCACACTCGCTGGGGTGATGGGAGGGTGTTGGTGCTGTCAGTGACGGGGAGAGGGAGATTTCTCCCTGCTTGGCCCCTTTTCCCGGCACTGCTGTCCCTAAGCCAGGCTGTTCCCTGTCTTCTCCCGCTGCTCCCTCCTTCCATCCCTGCAGTTTCTCTGCTGGTTCTGGCTCACCACTGCCTTGGCAATTCCCCCTTCTGACTTGTTTTTCCTTCTCCTCAGGGGTCTTTGGGCGCCGCCTGAACGTGTGGAACTTGTCGTGCCGCACCCTGACGCAGTGCTTTGACCTGGGGGAGGACTCTCTGCCCCTGAGTGTGAAGTTCCTGCACAACCCCGATGCTGCCGAGGGCTACGTTGGCTGTGTCCTGAGCGGCGTCGTTTACCGCTTCTACAAGTGCGAGGCAAGGATTCCTGCGGCCGGCAGGGGAGCTGCAGGGGATGGGAAATGCACCGGAGGGAATGCTGCGTGGGGTAGCGGAGCAGGACGGGAGTGTTTGGAGAGGGCAGTGTCCCCATCCATGTGGGTGGCAGATCCCAGCCTGGCTGTTGGTGTCGAGGCTGCTCTCCTGGCTGTGTCTGCTGGGGGTGGTTGGGTGCAGTGGGCGCCTTCCTCCGGCAGCTTTGCCGGGCTGTGCCGGGTGGGAGCGCAGGGCAGCGCTCTTTGCCGAGCAGCCAGGGAGGCTCAGGCGGCGCTGCCCGTGTTTGCCGTGCAGAGAGACAACTGGGCAGTAGAGGAGGTGATTCGGATCCCGGCCAAGGACGTGTCGGGATGGATCATGCCCAAGATGCCAGGTTGGTGTGCCCGGAGGGGTGGTTCCTTTTCCTCCCAGCGCTGAGTGCGCAGCCTGGCAAAGCCCCGCTGGCGCTCAGAGGGGCTGGGGGTCTGTGCAGAGCCGGGCGCGGCGCCTGTTGCTGCTGCTCCTCTGGAGCTCTGTGTCTCTGTGCCGCAGCCTTCATCGCCGACGTCATCATCTCCCCGGATGACAAGTACCTGTACCTCAGCAACTGGCTGCACGGAGACATCCGCCAGTACGAGCTCTCCAGGACCTGCAAGCCCCGGCTGGTGGGACAGGTAGGGTGGGTGCAGAAGGGCCTGTGGGGCTGGGTTCCCTCACCGGATCCTGTTGGCTGACAGGGCAACACACCTCAACGCCCCTTTGCCCTCAGGTGTTTGTGGGAGGCAGCATCGTCCGTGGGGGACCCGTGACCGTGTGCCGGGATGAAGAGCTGAAGTGCCAGCCGGAGCCCTTGGTGGTCAAGGTGAGCTTGGGGGCTCTTTGGCCTCTGGTGCCCTTTGGGGTTTGGCTCTGCTCTGCTCATTCCTGGGGTTCTGGGGCTGCTCTGTGTCTGCAGCCCTCTTGTAGCTCGCGGTGCAGGGAGGGGCGGCAGCCGCTGGGCTCTGCTCTGCTCTGCTGCTCCTGCTCGTGCAGCCCAGCCTGTCCCGGTCACATCCCTGCTCTTGGTTGTGCCCTCAGTGCAAGAGAGTGTACGGCGGCCCGAGCCAAATGCAGCTCAGCGTGGATGGCAAGAGGCTCTACGTCACCAACTCCTTCTACAGCACCTGGGACAAGCAGTTCTACCCGGACATGGTCAGGTAAGGAACAGTCAGGACCCCTCTGGGGGCTGCAGGGCCTTTTGGTGGTTGCTGGGGGTCTCCCAACAGCGTCCCTGTGTCTCCCTGGTGTTGAATTCCTGTGCCCTTGTCTCAGAGACACCTGTGTCTGGGCAAGGGGCACTTGCTGTCCTCCTCGATCCAGAAGAGGAGGCGAAGGGCAGGATCTCTCAAACAGGGCCGTGGTTTGCTTGTTGGTAACGGCTGCACTCTTGTCCCTCGCAGGGAAGGCTCTGTCATGTTGCAGATTGATGCGGACACGGAGAATGGAGGCCTGACTGTCAACAAGAACTTCCTGGTGGATTTTGGAAAGGAACCCAATGGGCCTTCCCTTGCCCATGCCATCCACTTCCCCTCTGGGGACTCCACCACCAATATCTCAGCCTAAGGCTCCCCGGGAAAGGCTCCCTTCTCTCTCTTCTCTAGTGCAGCCGTTACCAGAGTGTGGGGCGATTGGGTGTGGGGTCCCCTTCCCTTGCTGGAGTCTTGATTTCTGCTGACCCGAGCCGTGGGAGCTCTGCTTGCTGTGAGGGTTTGTTTCAGGCAGAGCACTGAGCGATGCTTGGCCTGTTTTCAGTCTTGTTTTCCGTGCAGAGCCACCCCTGGGCGTGAGTCCCAGAGCGGAGCCCGGGGTGGTGGCTCTGACACGGGGATGTGCGTACGCACGGTACCTTTGGGAGCAAAGGGAAGTGCCCAGTTTGTCTGAGTTCCCATCCTTCCACCAGGCCACTCCGGGATGGCTTTCCCGTGGCACGAGAGCCCTCCTGGCTCCCTCCTCACGTGCTTGGGTCACTGTGGTCCCAGGTGAAGGATGCAAAGTGCTTTATTTTGAAGAGAGGTCCCTGTTCCCGACACTGGTTTTCTTGTTCTGCTTTAAACATGAATAAAATTGCTCATCGCATCATCCAGAGCTCCACAAGTCTCATTCTGGTAAAGTCTTTCTATAGGTTTTGAGCAAAGATTAATGATTATTTGAGGGTTTTAGAAATTCCTGAGGGTTGGTCAGGAATGTTTATTATTCTTCCTGAAACCCCAGGGTTGCAAGAATTCTCATGTAATATGCATCATCAAATCTTTCAGTGTTTTTACATATTTATTTTAAAAGAAAAGATCTTCACTTTCTTCCTTCCTGTGGCCAAACACATCGCTCCGTCTCCCTTGTGCAGCTTTGGTGTTCTCAGGAGAAAAACAATCCCTCCTGGAGAACAGTTCTGTACTTCAATGAGATGTCCAAGAGATCTGGGAGAATCGACCCTTAGAGGTCCAGAGGAGACCACAGAGATGATCCGAGGGCTGGAGCAGCTCCCATACTAGGAGAGGCCAAGAGAGTTGCAGTTGTCCATCCTGGGGAAGAGAAGGCTCTTTAGAGACCTTAGAGCAGCCTCCCAGGACTGAAAGGGGCTCCAGGAAAGCTGGGGAGGGGCTCTGGGTCAGGGAGAGCAGGGAGAGGATGAGGGGGGAAGGGTTTTGAGCTGAAAGAGGGGAGATTGAAATGAGATCTTGGGGAGAAATGTTTTGCTGTGAGGATGGGGAGGCCCTGGCCCAGGTTCCCCAGAGCAGTGGTGGCTGCCCCATCCCTGGAGGTGTTCAAGGCCAGGTTGGATGGGGCTTGGAGCCCCCTGATCCAGTGAGAGGTGTCCCTGCCCATGGCAGGGGGGTGGAACTGGATGAATTTTGAGGTCCCTTCCAACCCAAACCATTCCATGATTCCCTATGCCGGTTCCGGCCGAGCACCCTTGCACAGCCCTGGCGCCTGGCTACGAGCACTGACTCAGTCAGACGTGTCATGGGGAAAACTGTTGCCCAGCTTCTTCCCTCCTCACAGCCAGCAAATTAACATCCCACAGGAAACTCTCAGCCTGCAATTAAAAGAAACCCAGTCCTCACTTTCCATTTTCACTTGTGATTAACATGTTCAGCCTCGCACTGCTCCCGGCAGCCCCACAGAGAAGCTCCAGACACTGCTTCTGGCCAGGAGGCAGTGAGGGGCCACCTACCCACTGCTCCTGGCTAACCTTGGTTTGCCAGAGGGTGAGGATGGGTGCGCTGGCCAAGCCAGTTCTCCTCACCTCTGGGAGGGGTGGAGGTTCTGCAGTGCTGAGACAGCTTCTCTGCACCTTTCCGGCGCTGTCGGACGCCAAAGGCTGTCCCGGTACCTCCCACAGCCCGAGGCGTGCGGATCCTCTTGTGTCCTTTTCCCAAACCCTCCTCTCCCCATCCTGCTCCTTTTATACCTGAATCCCCGCGGAGCTGCACCTCCTCTCCTTGCTCGGAGCAGCAGAATGCAGGCAGGATCCTCTCCATCCACCGTTCACCAGCTGATGGGCTCCAGCCAAGGTAGGAGAGCTCACGCTGACAGCAGCTCAAGTGCAAGAGGAGAAGCTTGGGGTGGTTGGTGTTTGCTGCCTTCTGGCTGGGAGCTCTGCAGCCCTCAACTCATTTGGAGCTCGGGCTTGTGGTTCTGTTACTGCCACACCTGGAAAACAAAATGTAAAAAGAAACGTGGGGATGAAAGAGTTTTCTCGGGCCAGGAAAGGGTTTCTGTTTTCAGACTACTGAAAGTGCCAGGTGCTTCAAGTAGAGTGATAATTAAAAGCCTTCTGACCATTCTCTCATTAATTCAGGTGCAGCCCTGGCTGCGCTGGCGATGGATGCGCTGTGTGCGGAGCCAGCTCTGAGCTTGGCTTTGGTGGGGCTGGTTCTGCAGGAGGGAGCTAAGGAGAAGGGAGAACAGGGGTGAAGGGGCAGATTCCCGGTGTTTCAGGCAAGAATGAATAAGAATTAAAACAAATAAGAATAGAACATAAATAAGAAGCTGATGCAGCAAAGCCGAGTTGGGGTTTTCCTCCCTCTCAGCAATAGGGAATGGGGACCAGGGCTCCTTTTGGTGGTGGGTGGTTGTTAATGAGCTCATTCAACCACATTAGGACCATTTTCTCAGCAAGAAAAGAGACTGCAGGGATCCCAGCACCCTGGGGACCGGCAGCAGCAGTGGGTGGGGGGCTCCCAGGATGGGGCTGGGGGTTGGTGAGGACATTGATGCCTCAAGCATTGAAAATTCTGGGTGGTAACGGGAATTTCTGAGCAAAAGCTTTGCATTGATGCCCCAAACCAAGGCTCAGTAAAGTGCGACCAAACTAGAGAGGGTCAGGAGGAGCCCAGAGCAGAGCCTAAGGCTCAGCTTGTCCCTTCTCATCCCCCAGCAAGGGGATGTTCTCTCTCCACGTGGCTCTTGGGAGAATCCTCTGCCCTGGTACCCGCGAAGGCTCCTCCAGAGCAGCCCAGCCACGCTGCCTTCCTTCCCAACTGCCTCCCCTCCTCCTCCTCCTGCTGGCTCAACAGCAGAGCCTGGCATCGCCTCTGCACGCATTGAGCCACCCTCCCTCTCCCCTACAGGGACATGAGGCGAAGCAGCTCTGATCCTTGCACCTTGCTGCACCAGGAGCAAATCCCCAGCTTCTTTGGCTGCCCAGACCCCCAAAGCCAGAGCCTTTCCGGGGCTGTCTGGGTGCACGTGGGCATCCTGCTCCACCTCGGATATCACTACAGAGCAGGAACCCTGCACAGCCCCTCCAGCAAGCAGTTCTTTGAAAAAAAGAGGATTAAAAGAACGGGCTGTTGGCTAATTTCTGTTTGTTTCTGTTCTTCTCCATGTAGAGAAGTGTGGAGGATGTGGTCCTGGCTTCGCCTCGCCGCTGGACGCGATGAAAGGCAAGTAGGAACCCTGGGCAGGCAGGGAAGAGCCCTGCACTGCCTGTGGTTTGGGTGAGGGTGAAAACAAGGCTTTCAAGAGGGCATTTTTGCTGAGCTCTGCTCTCCAGGGAGCTCCCAGCAGGTGTTAGGGAAGCGGAGGGTTTGCTCCGGCCTGTCCTGAGGCCAAGCTTCAGCTGCAAAATGACAGCTTGGTGCCAGAACAAACCTTTTTGGGTTTCTCAGTGGCTTGGAATGGGTCAGAGCCTGCAGCGAAGTCACTTGTGACTTCCCTGTGCAAAACCAAAAGGGTTTTTTAGGTTTCTGAGAGGTGACAGCTTTGCTTTAGCCCCGTAACACCAACAACCAAGCTGAACCTGGTGAGGGAGAGGGCACCATCCTGAGTTCTCATTACACTCTGATCCTGATGACTCCTCGTGTAAAACCACCTCGTGGGCTGCTTCCTTGCATGTCTGGACACTTTGCCTGGGAATCCTTCTTGCTGCACTGCCAAAACTCCAGTGCTTGATGGATGCATCATTTGTGGCTCTTCCTCCCTTAATCCTGTTCTCTCGGGCTTAGCAAACCCATCCTGGGAACCCTGCAGAGCCCTGACGCTTCCTTATGGCCTGATTCCTATCTCTGAAATGTCTTTGAACCAAGAAAACAATGAGATGAGTATTTAAAACATCCCCACGGGGTGGCAGGGCTGGAGAAGGATTTAAATGGACACCAAATTGCACAAATCCCACTGGCTCTGCCAGTCTGGCAAATTCCCTTGGGAATTCCCCAGCTGCTTCAGTGGTGCCAAGCAGCTCCGGCACCCGACAGCTCTTCTGGGCAGGTCAGGGTCCTGCACAAGAGGGGAGGAGCTGGGGTCTCCTCTGGACAGGTGATCCCTGAGGATGGGAGCTCTGGGAATGTGTCCCTACCCTGGCTTTTGGTCCTGTTGCAGCTGTGGAGATGGGATCCCTCAGCATCTGGGATCCCTCAACGTTTGGGATCCTTCACATTTAGTGAAGTGTCTGGGATCCCTCAGCATTTGGGATCCTTTAGCATTTGGGATCCCTCAATGTCTGGGATCCCTCAGCTACTCTTGAACCTCTGACCAACAGAGGCACCACTGTGGAAAAGTTTGTGAAGGCTCCATGTGGCAAAGCCTGTTCTTATCTGCTTTGGATCAAACCCAGATCTCCTCTGTCTCTGCTCCCCACTGCTCCCTCAGCGTTTCCCAAACCAGTTCTTCCCCACCAGCCCTCGCCTGGGCAGAACTTTATCCTGGCACGGAAAGGTTTTGTTCTGTCAAATGTGGTTTCTGCTGATGCTCTTGCAATGTTTCTGTGCTGAAAGGTCCCCGGGAGGAGATTGTGTACGTGCCCTGCATCTACAGGAACACCGGAAGGAACAAACCTGACTTTCTGGCCACTGTGGATGTCGATCCCAAATCTCCGTGCTATTCCCAGGTACCAAATGCTTCATCTGGGCACCAAACTGGCCCAGGCAGCAGCTCAGAGCTCGTCCCTCGTGCTCCCCAAAGATGCTGGCTCAGCAGTGGAGGCTGATCCCTGTTTCCCAGGACACCCAGCCTCCCTGTGCTCCCAGTACGGAAAGGGGATCGAAGAAAGCTGGGGAGGGGCTCTTGATCAGGGAGTGCAGGGATAGGATGAGGGGAAATGGTTTTGAGCTGAAAGAGGGGAGGTTGAGATGAAATCTTCGGGAGAAGATTTTGCAAAAAGCTACACTGCCCCCGGGCACCAAAAATGAAAACCCAGCAGCTTCCCAGTACTGAAAGGGCCTCCAGGAAAGCTGGGGAGGGGCTCTGGATCACAAAGTGGTGGGATAGGATGAGGGGGAGCGGTTTTGAGCTGAAAGAGGGGAGATTGGGGTGAGATATTGGGGGGAAATGTTTTGGTGTGAGGGTGGGGAGGCCCTGGCCCAGGTTGCCCAGAGCAGTGGTGGCTGCCCCATCCCTGGAGGTGTTCAAGGTCAGGCTGGATGGGGCTTGGAGCCCCCTGATCCAGTGAGAGGTGTCCCTGCCCATGGCAGGGGATGGAACTGGATGGGCTTGGAGGTCCCTTCCCACCCAAACCATTCCGTGGTTCTATGAAATCCACTTAAAATCCTCTCCGTGCCTGGTCCTCAGGACCCCCGAGCACCATCGCTCCCCTCTGCAGGGCTCAGGGCATCCTGACCCCGTGCTGGGGTCTGCACTGCCCTGAGCTCCCCCTGCCCGCGGTGCCGCCCTTGGACGAGCAGCGCGAGCAGGTCTGGGACGTTGCAGGTGATCCACCGCCTGCCCATGCCCAACGTTGGGGATGAGCTGCACCACTCGGGCTGGAACACCTGCAGCAGCTGCTTCGGGGATGCCACCAAGAAGCGGAACCGCCTCATCCTCCCCAGCTTCATCTCCGCCCGCATTTACGTGGTGGACGTGGGAACCGACCCGCGAGCACCCAGGCTTTTCAAGGTACCTCAGGGGTGGCACCGATGCCCGTTAAAGGCTGCAGGACTGGGATTGTGGCTTCTGTCTCTGGGGACAGCTTGGCAAAGGGGCTTTGGGGTGATCTAAGATCTCAGCGGGCCCCTGGTGTCTGTGGGTGGTGGTGGTTCTCCTGCTGACATGTGAATATTTAGAAGGAGAAGAGGATATCGAGGGGAAACCTCATCGTTCCGTGCAGGTGCCTGAAAGGAGGTTGTGGTGAGGTGGGTGCTGGGCTCTGCTCCCAAGGAACAAGGGATGGGATGAGAGGGAACGGTCTCTAGTTGCAACAAGGATGGTTTAGGTTGGATATTGGGAAAGATTCCTTCATGGAAAGGGTTCTCAGGCCCTGGCAGAGGCTTCCCAGGGCAGTGGTGGAGTCCCCATCCCTTGAGGGGTTTAGAAGCCAGGCAGATGAGGTGCTCAGGGATGGTTTAGAGATGGAAAATTATGGTTGATCTCAAAGGTCTTTTCCAACCAAACAATTCCATGATTCTATGAGTTTCTCACCCAGCTCTGTGCAGGAGGGGCACAGGGAATGCTCAGCCTTCTGTGTGCCAGGGGCTGCAGGGCCACTCTCGCTCTGCCCCAGCCGCGCTCAGCCCATCCTGAGCTCCAGCAGGAGCTGCCCCACCACACCACGGGGTAACAGCAGGCTGGGAGCTGGTGCTCAGCACAGCACCCACCACCCTCCCCACCCCGGGGGGATGTGACAGTGCCTGTGGACTCTTGGCAGGTTGTCAACCCGGAGGATGTCTTCTGGAAGTGCAACCTGGGCAACCCCCACACCTCCCACTGCCTGGGCAGCGGTGAAGTCATGATCAGCACCCTGGGAGACCCAGCCGGCAACGGGAAAGGTACCCCCAGTCCTCCCAGTCCCCCAGGGAGAGGGTGCTGGGACAGGAGGAAGAGTCCCCACATCCAGAGCTGCCCTGGAGGCTCCATCCAGGTCTCCAAGCCCATCGTGCAGGGGGTCATCTGTCACTGCTTCTTTTATAACACATAAACCATTAACTGGGGTCATCTCCTCACTACCGATGGGGTTCTGTCTCTGCATCAGGTGGCTTCATCCTGCTGGATGGGGAGACCTTCGAGATCAAGGGCAACTGGGAGAAAGGGGACAAGGTCCCCCCGATGGGCTATGACTTCTGGTACCAACCACGTCATAACGTCCTGATCAGCACAGAATGGGGAATCCCGAGGTGCCTGGGGTACGGGTTTGACCCCAAGGATCTGAAGAAAGGTGAGAAAAATGTCAATGAAGAGCTCCAGGAGAGAGATGTTGAGCAGGACTGCAAGAGGGATGAATTTCAACTGTCCTCTTCTGGTGGCGAGGGCTGAACATCTAATGGGTGTTGATAAGATTTTAGGGAGACACGTTTTCCTGTGAGGGTGGGGAGGCCCTGGCCCAGGTTGCCCAGAGCAGTGGTGGCTGCCCCACCCCTGGAGGTGTTGAAGAGAAGGTTGGATGGGGCTTGGAGCCCCCTGATGCAGTGGGAGGTGTCGCTGCCCATGGGTCTGGATGGGCTTTGAGGTCCCTTCCATCCCAAACCATTCCATGGTTCTAAATCTGTCCAAGTCACTTCATTTGCAAAACAAATTCTGCAGCAGTTCCAGAGATCAGATCTCATGGATTTATGAAAGATGAGCCCAGACCATTCACAGTGAACGCTCTTTTGGTGCCAGCACCTGAAGTTCACTCCTAGAGAGTCCATAAAACTCTGCAGAGCCATGCCTGGGGTTGGATTGTGGCCGCAGGGAGGAAAGGTGATGCCTCACCTCAGCCCAGCTCCTTCTCAAAGGTTTTACTGCTCCTCCCAGCCTTGTCCTCACCAGATGGTCCTCGCTGGATGCTGGACACCTTCTGATGGCTTTTGCCAAGGTCCAAACCGGCGTGGGCTGGTGAGGGACTGTGGCGTTCTCCCAGTGGGGAGATAACAGGGCTGGGGTCTCACCCAAACCCGTACTGAGACCTTGCTCCTCAAAGCATCCCCTCCGATTCCCCCGTGCCAGGGCGCTACGGCCGCCGCCTCAACGTGTGGGACTGGACCACCCACACCTACGTCCAGTCCATCGACGTGGGCGAGGACGCGGCGCCCCTGGAGATCCGCTTCCTCCACAACCCCGACGCCGCCGAGGGCTTCGTGGGCTGCACCATCAGCAGCGCCATCCACCGCTTCTACAAGACCCAGGTTCGTGCTCCCTGGGGGCTGGAGGGAAGGGGCTGCCTGGGGCTGCCTGAGCCACCCGGCTCTCCCGTGTTGCTCCCAGCCCAGCTCTGGTCTCACCACACACAAACCAGCTCCCCGTGCCGCACAGCCGCCGCTCCGCACCCACACGAGTTATTGGGGTAACCTTGGCGTGGGACTTGTTCTGACTGGCAGCGTTTAGGCTGAAATGACTTAAAGGAGACTTATTTACCCCTTTGTTGTGGATTTGCAACAGCTCAAGCAATGTTCTTGGTGTTTGTTGTGCATAATGTGAACTGGGGGAGGAGAACCTTTCACCAAACCAGCTCATCTAGAAAATTAAAACAATGGTTTTGGCCCCAGGCCCCAGAGCCCAACTTCCCGTGGCTCTGCAGAGCTGGAGTCAGCTGGAAAAGCATCCAAGCTACGGCCTCAAGAGACTGGAAGTCGGGGATGTGGGCATGGAGAGCTCTAGACTGATATTGGGAAAAAGTCCTTTACCAAAAGAGTGGTGAAGCCTTGGCAGAGGCCGCCCAGGGCAGTGGTGAAGTCCCCAACCCTGGAGGGGTTCAAACACCCTGTAGATGTGGTCCTTCAGGACATGGTTCAGTTGACATGGTGGGGTTGGGTTGATGGTCGGACTGGATGATATTAGAGGGCTTTTCCAACCGTAACAATTCCGTGATCGGGTCTCATCCTGCCTCTGCTGTGCGTGCTGAGACCCCTGGCTCTGTCCTGCCCCCTCTGCAGCAAGGAGACTGGGCAGCCGAGAAGGTGATCCAAGTTCCCAGCAAGAAGGTGGAGGGATGGCTCCTCCCGGAAATGCCAGGTCAGTGCCAACCCAGCCTGGGTGCCACAGGGCTCCCCGGCTTCTCTGGGTGCTGCGGTGCTGCCGCTTGCTCGTGCAGCTCTGCCGTGCCCTCCCCAAGGCTTCATCACCGACATCCTCATCTCGCTGGACGACCGGTTCCTGTACTTCAGCAACTGGCTGCACGGAGACATCCGCCAGTACGACATCTCCAACACCCGCAAGCCCAAGCTGGTGGGGCAGGTGAGGCTCCAGCAGGGTCTGGGTGCATCCCAATGCTTTCTCTCCATCTCCTGGGGTTGGTTGGGATCTGCACCATCCTCGCTGTCTCAGCTGCTCAGACCTTTGGTTTCCTCCAGGTCTTTGTGGGTGGCAGCATCGCCAAGGGTGGCCCCGTCACTGTGTGCAGAGATGAGGAGCTGCAGAGCCAGCCGGAGCCCTTCTACATCAAGGTGAGCTCGGCCACCTCCGGAAAATCCCAGCCTGGGTGGCAGTGGGAATACTGGGGAGCAGGTCCTTGAGGTTCTGCTCCACTGCATCCCATGGGATGGAGATGGCACCTGCGCTGCGGGTCTGGGGGAGGCAGAAGTGTCTCTGGTCCCGCACCCTCCGGCAGCACGGCTGCTCCTGCTCCCAGGGAAAGAGGGTGCCAGGGGGACCCCAGATGATCCAACTCAGCTTGGATGGGAAGCGGCTGTACGTCACCACCTCACTCTACAGTGCCTGGGACCGGCAGTTCTACCCTGACCTCATCAGGTGAGGACACCTGGATAACGAGGAGGAGGAGGAGGATGAAGAGGAGGAGGATGGGTGGTGGTGGTGGGACCTCACTGGATGGGAGCACAGATCCTAGAGCTCAGGAATGGGCTTTGGGAAGCTCCTGGAGGCAGGGGCAGGGTCCCCACTGCCCCAGCATCCCCACTCTCCTCTCCCTAGGGAGGGCTCGGTGATGCTGCAGCTGGATGTGGACACGGAGCGGGGCGGCCTGAGCGTCAACGAGTGCTTCCTGGTGGACTTTGGGAAGGAGCCGGATGGGCCGTGCCTGGCGCACGAGATCCGGTACCCCGGCGGGGACTGCACCTCCGACATCTGGGTCTAGGACCTTCGGCTGCTCCACGCCTCAACATCCCAATATCCCAGTGCCTCAGCACCCCAGTGCCCCAGTATCCCAGCACCCCAGCATCCCAGCGCCCCAGCATCCCAGTGCTCAAGGGCTTTGGGAATCTCCTGTGCCCAGCGAGCCGCTGGAAATGCATGCATCCCACGTGTGCTTAAATAAATGGGAGAAGCATCTCCTTCTGCAGCGCCTGCACCTTGATCCTGGGTTTAAATCATTCCCAGGAACTGGAGAGCAGATGTGTGCCCAGCGCGAGCCGCGGCACCGCCGGCCTTGCCGCCAGCAGCCACGGTTTCCCAGCTCGTGCTGAAGGAGCACACCTGCATGGACATGGCTGCAGACATTGCACACACACACAGACTGCACATACCTTGCACACACATATTGCACACACACTAGATTCACATCTATTGCACACACCCTTTGCACACCTGTTGCATGCGCATCTCACAACACACACATTGCATGCACACACCCTGCGCAAATCCGTTGCACACACACCTTGCACGCCCAGATTCACACCTATTGCACACACCTGTTGCACACCTGTTGCATGCGCATCTCACAACACACACATTGCATGCACACACCTTGCACGCCCAGATTCACACCTATTGCACACACCCTTTGCACACCTGTTGCATGTGCATCTCACAACACACACATTGCACGCACACACCTTGCGCAAATCTGTTGCACACACACCTTGCACGCCCAGATTCACACTTATTGCACACACCCTTTGCACACCTGTTGCATGCGCATCTCACAACACACACATTGCATGCACACACCTTGCACGCCCAGATTCACACCTATTGCACACACCCTTTGCACACCTGTTGCATGCGCATCTCACAACACACACATTGCATGCACACACCTTGCGCAAATCCGTTGCACACACACCTTGCACGCCCAGATTCACACCTATTGCACACACCCGTTGCACACCTGCTGCCCTCACACCTCGCACACAGCCGTTGCGTGCACATACACATTGCACGCACACACATTGCACACACTCCCGTTGCACACCCCCACTGCACGCACACCTCGCACACGCTGCACACTCACACCGTGCACACCTGTTGCGCACACACCTCGCACACCCCACCCCCCGTTGCACGCGCACAGCCCCGCCCACCCCGCGCCCCTCCCGTCCCACCAATCAGCGCCCGTTGCCAGGCAGACTTCAGCTCCCGCGCCGCCACTCGCGCGCCGGGCCCCGCTTGTATCCGGGTAGGAGAGCCGGAGCAGCCAATCGCGTTGGCGCAGCGCGCGGTATCCGGGCAGACCGGCGGCGCCGCAGCAAATCAGAAAAAAAGGTCCCGGCGGGGTCCGGCGGGGCTCGGCGCTTTCGGTTCCTGTTGCGCGCGGGGCGGTGGCACGTGGCGAGGAACGGCCCCAGCGGCCCCGAACGAGGTGAGCGGGGCCCCCGAGGAGCGTGCGGGGTGAGCGGGAGCGGTGTCCCTGTCCCCGCACCCTGGGTTCCCGCTGTCCCTCACCCCATGTCCTGGGCTCTGCCCTCCTGTCCCTGTCCCCACGCCCTTGGTTCCTGCTCTCTGTCCCCATCCCTGTTCTGCCCCATCCCTGGGGTTCCCATCCCGGATCCTCGGGACTGTCCCGTCCCCCTCAGCATCCCCTGCCCAGCTCGCACCAGGCTTTGGAAGTCCTGGTCCCCTCCTGGGATGGCTGGGCCAGGGCCGCTCTCCGGTGTCCCCCGCTCCCCCCATTCCCTGCCCGGATCAGGGTGTCCGGTCGCAGCCTCTGCTGCTGGAATTGGTGCTTCCGCATCCCGTGGTGGCTCCTGTCCCACTGCTGCCCCTGCCCTCCCTCCCCGCAGCCGGAGTTCCCCCGTGCCCGTGTACCACTCCAAAGGCTGCTTCTTTCCTTTTATTCTGTTGGGTTTTCATTTCCAGCTCCCAGCAGGAACCAGATGCCATGGCTGACGAGGAGCTGAGCGCCCGAGCTGCCAGGAAGGGAAGTTTGTCACCCAGCGGCTCGCGGGGCAGCGCGGCCGAGTCGAGCACGCTGCTGCAGGAGCTGCGGAGCAACATCTCGTAAGGGCACCACGCACCTCACCACGGGCACCTCTGATCCAGCTCTGATCGAGTCCCCTGATCCAGTGGGAGGTGTCTCTGCCCATGGCGGGGCAGTGGGACTGGATGGGCTTTGAGTTCCCTTCCAACCCAAACCATTCCATGATTCCCTGTGCTGGTGCCAGTCCCCTCCTCGGCATCACTGCTCCCGCCGGCTGCACGTCTGGGGTCTGGAAGGATGTGGGGATGGTGCTGCCCTCAGGAGCCCCGGGCAGCAGGAGGGAGCGGGCGCATTGCGGACACCCCGGGTGCTGCGGTGCCACCCTGCTTTGCGCTGACGCATTTCGTCTCTGTCCCCCACAGCAAATCCGTACAGAGCAAAGTGGACGCCATCCTGGTGAGTGCCTGCATGGCGCATGGTGCCAAGGGCACGGGGACCACGCGTCTCCTCGTCTCCATTGGGCTCCTACCGCTCTCCTTCAAACCGAACCCTGGGTTTTGCCTGATCCAATCGAATCAGGATCTGGCTGTGGGGCTTAGCCCCCAAGAAGCCCGCAATCCCCTCGCCCAGGGGGTGTCCCCGCTCTCCCAGTGCTGTGTGGGATGTCCTTTCCCATCCCTGTGACTGCGTTACCCGGTTCCCTCCCGCGTGGGCTGTGCCGATGCTGAGGGAGCTGCTCCAGTTCCAGTGCCCCATCCGTTACTGTCGTTAGGAGAGTGAGGAGAGCGCTGCTGGCCTCAGCTCTTCCCTGTGTTGGATCCATAACCTTTCTTTGTCTCTGGTCCTTTCCCCCCTCTCTGTGGACCCTTTGACCGCAGCAAGATGTCCAGAAGTTCTCCGACAACGACAAGCTCTACCTGTACCTCCAGCTGCCATCGGGGCCAAGCCTGGGAGACAAGAGGTGGGTGTCAGCGTGAGCTGGGGCCATGTCCAGGAGAGCTGGGGCTGGCAGGGCGATGGCAGAGACACGGATTGTGAGAGGCTGGGGGGAGATGGCCACGGCTCTGCTTTCTCCTCTCTTTTCCTCCTTGTGCTGCTTTTCTGCTAATATCATTCTCGGCCTCTCACGGGAGCAGCAGCAGCCTGGACCTGAGCTCACTGAGCACGGCCGAGTACATGCACGCCTGCAACTGGATCCGGAACCACCTGGAGGAGCACACGGACACCTGTCTGCCCAAGCAGGACGTCTACGACGCCTACAAGTGAGCGCAGGGGCCGGGCTGGTGTGAGGAGCCCCCCTAACCTGGGGTTGGGCTCGTCTGGCGAAGTGGAGTTTGGATCAGGGGGCAGCGAGAGCCTGGGGTTTTTGGGAATGGTCCAACCCAAGCTTGGGTTCCCAAAATGAGCCACAAGAGCGGGGAGAAGTGGCTGCATCCAGAGGGCACCAAAGGGCTCCGTGGCTTTACTCTGTGCTCTGCCGGCAGGCGATACTGCGATAACCTCTGCTGCCGCCCTCTGAGCGCCGCCAATTTCGGCAAGATCATCCGGGAGATCTTCCCAAACATCAAAGCCCGGCGGCTGGGAGGCCGAGGACAATCCAAATATCCTTGTGTGTGCCGGGCTGGTAGGGGAGTGCCAGGAGCTGTGGGGGCCGGTGGCAACACTGCTGCTTCTCCAATTTTCTGATTTATAAATCTATGCGCAGGGAGGATTTTGTAGCTTCTGAGAGGGTCCAGGTCTTGGGTTTTCAACTGCAGAAGGTTCAGCTCAGTTGTCCAAGAGTGACCTGGAGTTGCTCAGTGCACTCGAGGCAGATGGGAGCTGGTGGGGGGCTGCCTGCTGTCCCACCCTCAGGATGAGCCCCACGTTGGCCCTGCAGCTGCATCCCTTTGGGCTGTGACCTCTCACGGCTGTTGGACGGTGAAGCACCTTAACACTGCTGAACGTACTGCTACAGTGGCATCCGAACGAAGACGGTGGTCAGCCTGCCACCCCTGCCCAGCCTGGACCTCAAAGCGACAGAGACCGTAAGTCTCTGCTGCCTCCGTGGCTTGGGTTTCACCAGCAATTTTGGGTGGGTAACGAACCTCCTCCCTCGTTAGATCTAATGAAGGCAGGGGGTGGTGGGATGGCTTCTCTGGGAGCAGGCTCTGCTCTGTTCTGTGGATAAGGACTTGCTGGGGTGTCAGGATCAGGCCCTGTTCACATCTGGGGTGTCTTGTCCTCACGGCTTCTCCCACCCGCAGCAGTCGGAGCTGACAGACCTGGTGCAGTCCTACAGCAGCGAGGTGATGGAGGCGGCCTGCGCCCTGACCTGCGACTGGGCCGAGAAGATCCTCAAACGCTCCTTCAACAACATCGTGGAGGTGGCCCAGTTCCTCATCCAGCAGCACATCATCAGCTCCCGCTCCGCTCACGCCGACCTGGTCATGGCCATGGTGGTCTCAGGTGGGTGGGATGGAGCCTGTGCTCCAGTCACCCGCTGTTGGGCTTGATTGGACCCACATGGGGAACATAGGGGTTAGGGGACCGGGTACCCTGTGACGTGGGGTCCCCTTTCAGCCCCTCGTCTGTGCTAGAGCAGCTGAGGGGCCCCAGGGAACATCCCACCTTCATCACCTCCTGTGCACCCACAGAGAGCACGGAGAAGCTCCACCGCGAGAGTCGGCCCCCGCCGTCGGCAAAGAAGAACGGCTTGGAGCCCTCAGAGAGCAGCGACAGAATCCAGGGGCAGGTGAGACCCCCACGGGCCCACACAGGGAGCTGGGACCTCTGGGTGCCCTGTTCTGCACCTGGGAGACACAGCCTGGCTCCAGCGCAGCATCCACGCTGCCCACACCTCTCTCTGCCCGCAGACTAAGAAGGAGAGTAGCCCCAAGCCCCTCATGCCATCCCGGCTGGAGAAGAAGAAGCCTCCAGAGCCCCCCAAGATGACCAGCAGCCCCCAGGTGAACGCCCTGGTCGCCCGCCTGCCCCTGCTCCTGCCCCGCATCCCACCAGTGGAGCGACCCGCGGCGCCCGGAGCCGCTGGCATCCGCTCCTGCCCTCCCGTCCTGGCCCACAGGATCACGGCTGCCCCCCTGGGTGGCACCGTCAAGGTGGCACTGCCGCTGCCGCTGGGCACGGCGTCCCCGTCCCTGCCGCTGGGCCTGGCCCCGGGGACCACCGGGCCGGCAGGACTGCTGAGCCAGCAAGCGGCCGTGCCCGTCCTCAACGTCCTGCTGCCCGGCGTGGGCGTTCCTGCGGCCGAGGGTCCCACCAACCACCGGAGCGCGGGGGGCGGTGAGGGGTCCGGCCCCCAGGACACACAGCGCCCCAAGGCCGCCAAACGCTCCCCGGAGCCGGCTGGCGACAGCACCTCGCACAAACGGAGGCGCGGCCGCGGGCGGCCACGCAAGAGGCTGGAGGATGCGGGGTCTCCGGGGGAGACGGCGGAGCTCAGGGCAGCTGTGGGCACCGATGGTGGGGGCTCTCCAGGTGCCGCCAGCCCCCTTGGGGACAGCCCGGCGGGGGGCTCCCAGGTCAGCGTCATCCATGACGGCAGGACCAGTGCCAAGGTGGCCGCCGGCCGCGAGCCAGCACCCGAGAAGACGGCAGCGCAACGGAGCCCAAGCAAGGCCGGGTCACCCCTGGCTGATACCGGGGACCCCAAGGACAATGGGGGGCCGGCCCCCACCCCCCGCAATGGACAGACACAGACTGGGACTTGTCCTGCTGCAGCCACCCCCCAGCACTCAGACGTCTCCCCCCGTGTCCCCACGTCCCGGGGGGGCTCGCCAGGGTAGGCAGGGCTCTGCGGCCATCCTGGCACCCCCAAACATTAAAACATAAGCGCTCTGTCCGTCTGTCCCATCTGTGGCCCTTCAGGGGGCAGGGAGGGCGCAGGTGCTGGGGAGGAGAAGCTCCACATGAGACGACAAAGAGCGCTCACGGCACAAAAACCCCCCATGTCCTGGGCTGCACCCAAAGCCGTGGTGCCAGAGGGGAGGGAGGGGATTCCACCTGGAGCCCCCTGTCCAGTTCTGGACTTCTGGAGGGGAGCGGGGGAACTTTTTTCCAAGGGCTGTAGGACAAAGGGGAACAGTTTTGAGCTGAAAGAGGGGAGGCTGAGGTGAGATCTTGGGGAGAAATGTTTTGCTGTGAGGGTGGGGAGGCCCTGGCCCAGGTTGCCCAGAGAAGCTGTGGCTGCCCCGTCCCTGGAGGTGTCCAAGGCCAGGTTGGATGGGGCTTGGAGCCCCCTGATCCAGTGGGAGGTGTCCCTGCCCATGGCAGAGGGTGGGACTGGATGGGCTTGGAGGTCCCTTCCCACCGAAGGGACTTCACAGCCCATCCAGTTCGTGATTCCCTATGAGGGGAACTTTTTAAGGAACCTGGGGTTCTCGTCCCCCCGCGCCAAATAACGGGGGGGGGAGAGGGGGAGGGTCCTGGGGGGGAGGGGCTGCCTTGGCCTCAGTCCCCCATCATGGCGGCCGCGATGGGACTACAACTCCCGGCGTGCCTTGCGCCGCCGCCGCGGCTGCTGGGACTACAACTTCCGGCGCTGCCCTGCTCTGGGACTACAACTCCCGGCGTGCCTTGCGCCGCCGCCGCGGCTGCTGGGACTACAACTTCCGGCGCTGCCCTGCTCTGGGACTACAACTCCCGGCGTGCCTTGCGCCGCAAAGGCCTCTTCCGGTCCCCCCCCCCGGACGCGGCTCGGCGATTGGCCGGCAGCGCGCAGCCAATGGGCGCGCGTGTTGTTGAGCGGAGTGCGGTGCCCGGTGTGAGGGGAGAAACGGGGGCAAGATGGTTCTGGAGAGCACCATGGTGTGGTGAGCGAGGCCCGGGGGGGGGCGGCTGGGGTCTCCTGTGGACGAGCCCCCCGCCCGCAGCGCCCGCCGAGCGCCCGGTGCCGCGCCGAGACCGGATCCCTGAGTCATTGCGGGGGGGGCAGGGCTGGAGGGGGGCGTAAGGGGGGCTGGGGGGGCTTGGAGGGGGCAGGGCCGGGGGAGGCAGAGAGGGAGGGAGGGTCCGAGGGGGGTGGGGGAAAATTGGGGTGTGGGGAGACGGGGCTCGATGGGAGTGAGGAGGACTGGGGAGGGGAATTGGGGGGCGGCAAGGGGGGGGGGGAAGCAGAGCCAAGGAGGGGTAAGGGGGCAGAGGAGGGGAATTGAGGGGGAGGGTAGAAGAGCAGAGAGGGAGATGGGACCAGAGGGGGACGGGGTGGGGGAAGCTGGGGGGGAAGGAGCAGAGGGGGAGGCAGGGCCCGAGGAACTGGAGCTTCCACCTCTTTGCTGGCCGCTCGGCCATTGTGGGTCTGTGAGGATTTGTCTTGTGATCCCAAAGTTGGATCTGAAAACTCAGGGAAGCGCAGAGACAGCTTGTGAACCATCCGTGTCCTGCTGTCTGTCCCCAGCCTGCCTGACCGTGGTGTGCAGGGGACAAACCTTGCCTTCTCCACGAGCTCAGCGCCTCCTCTCTGTGTTCCAGCGTTGACAACAGCGAGTACATGAGGAACGGCGACTTCCTTCCCACTCGCCTGCAAGCACAGCAAGATGCTGTCAACATCGTGTGCCACTCGAAAACCCGCAGCAACCCCGAGAACAATGTGGGGCTCATCACCTTAGCCAAGTGCGTGGGGGGATCTGCGAGGAGCGGCTGGGGGACCACAGGGACAAGGAGCAGGGGAGTGGGCAAAATGAGGCAGGAATAGCACAATCCAGACCCAAAACAGTTCTTCCAAGAGGACCAGTGTGAGAAAGTGTGGTTCCTAAGTGGTCTCTGGCTGGTTGGGCTTGCTGCTGCAATGCGAGGGAACATCACAGAGGTGTTTCTCTCACAGGATGTCTCTGCCAGACCTGTCCTCTTGGGCCTTGGTGTTCCCAGGGGTGGCAGATGCAGGCTGAGCTTTCAATGCAGCTTCCAGGGCACCCTGAGAGAGCAGTTCCTTCCAGGGCATCATGGTTTGGGTTGGAAGGAATGTCAAAGTCCATCCGGTCCCACCCCCTGTCATAGGCAGGGACACCTCCCACTGGATCAGGGGCTCCAAGCCCCACCCAACCTGGCCTTCAACACCTCCAGGGATGGGGCAGCCACCACTGCTCTGGGAAACCTGGGCCAGGGCCTCCCCACCCTCACAGCAAAACATTTCTCCCCAAGATCTCATCTCAATCTCCCCTCTTTTAGCTGAAAACCTTTCCTCTCATCCTATACCTGCGCTCCCTGATCCAGAGCCCCATCCCAGCTTTCCTGGAGCCCCTTTCCATCCTGGGAGGGTGCTCTAAGGTCTCTGAAGAGCCTTCTCTTCTCCAGGCTGAACAAGCCCAGCTCTCTCTGCATGTCCTTGTTATTCCCTGGAGCCTCACTGCCTCTCTCAGCCAAAGCTGATGGGCTCAAGGTTGCTGGGGCAGGGACAGACACACACAAGTCTTTGTGGAGAGAGATTTAATGGGGTTTTTTAGGCAACCAGGCTACAGTTCTTTCTCCCTGCTCTGACCCAGCTGAGCTGGGTGCTCCTGGGCTCCCGCCGTCTCTGTCCAGCGAGCGCTGCTCTTCCCCCCTGCAGGAAATCCAGGTTTTCACAAAGAAATCCTCAGGGAGGGGTTGCCAACGCGAGTGTTTGTGTTGCAGTAACTGTGAGGTGCTGACCACGCTCACGCCGGACACGGGACGGATCCTGTCGAAGCTCCACACGGTGCAACCCAAAGGGAAAATCACCTTTTGCACGGGGATCAGAGTTGCTCACGTACGTGGTCTTGTTTCACCTGTGTTGTAACACCAAGCAAATCGTTTTGATTTTGCCTCTGTTTCCCTGCAAAGGGCAGCTGAAGCCCCATTTTGTAAAACCCCCCTCTTTGTAAAATCCCACTTAAGAGCTCACAAGTTTTGGAGTCCAGTTCTGGTTTTCTTCCCTGGAACCTGGCAGCTGCTTCCCAGAGCTGCCCAGCCTTTCCCACCCCTGGGAAGCACAGCAGCTCCTGGAATGCGTCCGCTCTTTTGTCCCCTTTTCTGTCTCTATCCCACACTGTCCAGGCCCTTGAGGGGTTCCTGCTGGTGGAACTCAATGCTGGAAAGTCTCTCCTGGTGTTCAGCTTGAATTTTCCTGCATGACCAGAGAATTCAGGGTGACACCTGATCTTTCCTTCTTCCTGAGAGTTCCTCCTCAGGTACCAGTGTTCCTTTTGGCTTGCAGCTGGCTTTGAAACATCGCCAAGGCAAGAACCACAAGATGCGAATCATCGCCTTCGTTGGGAGCCCTGTGGAAGATAACGAGAAAGATGTGAGTAAAGACCTGAGGAGGATGTGCTGGGTGAGCTCTGTGCTCTGCCTGGGGCTGTGCATCGCCTTTATCCTTTATTCCCTGCCTTGTATGGGAAGGAAGGATTTACACCCCAGTGGGGAGGCTGCTAGACAGCTGCTTGGAAGGAGAGGGAGGGAGATCCAGATCCCAGGGCCTGAGCCAAGGACAGAGATCCATATCTCCTGCTGTTCTGCGTGGGATTGCTTCCCTTCCCAGTTCCAGCAGCTCCAGAGGGAGCTTGTGCCGTGTCCTGTGCCTCCTGGCTTGGGGCTGAGGAGCTGGGGAGGAAATCTGTGTCCCTGAGCAGAAACAGCGCTCTCCGCCTTTGGAAGGTGCTGTTGCCTTGGCACTGAAAGCAACATGAGTGGAGTTAATCCTGATGTTCTAAGTTTCTTGGAAAGAAGAGGTTGGAAATGACCATTCCCAGGGGTGAGGAGATGCTGCCTGCCCCAGGCAGCGTGCGATGTCTCCTGTCCCACCCAGAGAGCTGAAACACCTCGAGCTCTTTCCTGCTGGGAGGGCTTGGCCCTGGGAAGCTGATTTTTGGGCCTCGTGCCTTCAGGATTGGATCCAAAGTGCTGCTGTTGTCTGGTTTCCGATGAGCTGCGCGTTGGTAAGAGCTGAAACCCAAACTAATGCCCTGGTGTCTCTTTCTCGCAGCTGGTGAAGCTGGCAAAGCGTCTTAAGAAAGAGAAAGTCAACGTTGACATCATAAATTTTGGAGAAGAGGTGAGATTCGTGCCACCTTTCTTGCCTAAGATCTCAACAGGATTTTGTTTCCTTTCTAGCCTGGAGCCCTTTTTTTGCACAAGGATGAAGGGTTCTCTGAGCCTCCATCTCCTCTGCAACTGCCCCAGTGGAAACGCTGATGTTGGGAGCGGCGTTTCCCTCTGGGAAGACCGCTCTTCCACTTCACTAGGAAATGCTTTCCATCCTGATGGAAACAGTGGAGCTCTTGGCTCCTTCCCAGTAGGGAGAGGCTGGGCGTGCGGATCAGCCAGCCGAACCAAAGAACCAGGCTCAGCCCCAGCCCCATCCTTTCCCTTTGGGCACAGGAAGCCAACACGGACAAGCTGACGGCTTTCATTAACACCCTGAACGGCAAGGACGGCACCGGCTCCCACCTGGTAACGGTGCCACCGGGGCCCAGCCTGGCCGATGCCCTCATCAGCTCCCCAATCCTGGCCGGAGAGGGAGGTGCCATGCTCGGCCTCGGCACCAGCGACTTCGAGTTCGGCGTGGACCCGAGCGCGGATCCCGAGCTGGCCCTGGTGAGCGCGGGGAGCCGGCAGCGGCTGCGGGCGCCCAGCTCGGCGCGGCCCCGCTCAGCTCCGTGCGTCTCCGCAGGCTCTGCGCGTCTCCATGGAGGAGCAGCGGCAGCGGCAAGAGGAGGAGGCCAGGAGGGCTGCGGCCGCCTCTGCGGCGGAGGCCGGGATCGCGGCAACTGGCGGGGACGGTAAAGAGTCGCGCGGGGAACAGGGCAGGCAGGGACAGGCAGGAGGGTCCCTGGGGATGTGTCCAGCTCTCCTGGCAGCTTTCATTGCTGTGACGCAGCCTGGTGCTGTGGGAAGTGTTTCTGTTTGTGGTGAGGCCCTTCTGGGCAGCCTGGCAGCTCCCAAAGCCACTAGAGTGCAAGGTAAGGGGTGTTTTCTGCCCTGGAATGTTGGAAGGAGGCAGTTTAACTGTAGGGTGCTGGGGAGCTGCCTCTGCTTCCACTGAGATTCCTAAACTGAAGTGGAGCCCCTCTGGCCCCGGAGCCCCTCTGGCCCCGGAGCCCCTCTGGCCCCGGAGCCCCTCTGGCCCCGGAGCCCCTCTGGCGTGATTGCCTTCCCCAGCCCAGCCGTGTGTGCAGGAGGGGTTGGGGTTGCTGGGAAAGCCCTTGCTGGTGTCAGAGTGTGGATTTTTGTGTGTGCTCAGATTCGGATGATGCTCTGCTGAAGATGACAATAACACAGCAGGAGTTTGGCCGGGCGGGGCTGCCCGACCTGAGCACCATGACAGAGGAGGAGCAGATCGCCTACGCCATGCAGATGTCACTGCAGGGAGCAGGTGAGCAGTTCCCAGACCATTCCTGAAGGGAAAGCAGCTCCTCTGCCTCTGGGAGCAGAGCCTCCTGTCCCAGGGGACATTCTCACCCAGGCAGGCTTTTGATCTCCCCAAACGCTCGCGGGGAGGGTGCACGGGAGGCCATGGGTTCATAAATGCCCATCCTCAGCCATTCCTCTCCTCTGGCAGAGTTTGCCCAGGCGGAGGCGGCAGAAGTGGACAGCAGCACTGCCATGGACACCTCCGAACCCACGAAGGTGAGAATTTGTCCTACTGTCAGGGGATCCCAGCCCTGATCCCTTGCTCTCTGGATGACGATGGAGGTCCCAGCCCTGTCCCCAGCTCCTCTCCCTCTGCCCGCAGGAGGAGGATGACTATGACGTGATGCAGGACCCCGAGTTCCTGCAGAGTGTGCTGGAGAATCTGCCAGGCGTGGACCCAAACAACGAGGCCATCCGCAATGCCATGGGCTCCCTGGCCTCACAGGCCTCCAAGGAGAGCAAGGACAAAAAGGAGGAGGAGAAGAAATGAGGGTGCGGGCTTGGGGCTGGTGGCTGCTGGCCCTGGGGTGACTTGGCCAGGGCCAGGGCTCAGCAGCATCTGGCCAGCAGGAGGAGGGTTCTGCTGTAATAGGGCAATAAAGGCTTTCATGGGCATCTCTGTCCTCCCAGCTCTGTGGAGAGGAGCCCTGGGGGGCATTGAGATCCCCTGTTTAGGGAGATGGCAATGGGATCCGGGGTTCCCCTGTTCATGGGGGCACTGAGATCTGAGGTTCCCCTGTTTTTGGAATGGTGAGGGGAGGGGGAACTAAGAGCCAAGGTTGCTTTGTCCTGGGGACAATGGGACTGGGAGCTCACCTGTACTGGGGGCACTGGGACCCAACGTTCTGCTGTATTGGCGGCTGAGGGAAGGCATTGGGATCCACGGCTCCCCTGTGCTGAGAGGGGCACTAAGACCCAGGGATCCCCCTGTATATGGTGTCGGGGGTACAAGGACACAGACTTGGGGCTCCCTGGTAGTGGGGCCACTGGAATTCGGGATCCTCTTTACGGGGAGGGGAGCATTAGGACCCAGCATCTCCGCCCGGTGTTTACAACGCGGACGGAAGGGGCAGGCCTTTGCGGTTGATGAGCAGCGCGCTCAGCCAATCAGGGACGGGGAGGTGTGGATGTTGCCAGTGAGAGTGCGGGGAGTCTTGTTGAGCGACAGGAAAACACC